>PVLA01006621.1:0-120268 GCA_004027455.1 Hydrochoerus hydrochaeris | reverse complement strand
GTCTCACAGGAATTTTGTAAATCCTCCTCCATGAGCTCTTTCACCCAAAGCTCCCGTATAAACTCTCTAACATTATTCACAGAAGGCAAAACCCCACAATCAGTCCTCACAAAGGGGTTATCTAGAGGGCCTCCAGCAACCCCCCTGGAGTCTCCATCCTCGACTCCATATTGAGCATTACATAAAAACATACACGTGTGAACTACACAAATTACAATTATCAGTACAAAACATTCCAAGATCCCCGCGCCCAATTCCCACATGCGGCGTCCTTTTCCTGGAGAAGCGATTGTCACAAGGTGTGGATGGACTAGGACGTGACATGGACAGAAAAGGGCGCCACATGAAGTATGTTCAAACTTGCCATTGAGAAGCAGTGTCTTGTCTGGGATGGCAGTGGGTGCATCTCCCCATGTGGGAAACTGGCTCTTTGTATTCTGACCAGGCTGTGAGGAGGCAGTTAATATGTGTGCTGGTCTGAATCTCAGCAACATGTCTCTCAGTAGCAAGGCTCTGATTCCTCAGCAATTGGAGATATTTCCAGCACCACAGGCCCTTGCTCAGGACAATGACAATTCCTGGAAGGAGACACATGGCAGGGATGGAGGGAGAAGGACTGCTCACATGATCAGTCCCTTCTGCATGAGCCAAGGCCTTCCTAGAAAGTGAGAGAAATGACCCCACACAAATGCCTCCTTTCTGGGAGGCTCAGCTAAGTGTCACCTCCTCAAGGACACTTCCAGGACTTCCTGGGTAGTTGATGGCTCTGACCCCACTTATGCCTTGATGCAAGAACAGGGACTCATGTGGAGACTTCTCAAGTAAAGCACAGCATGGGATTTGGTCATGGGACACACTCTGCTAAATAAGCCAGGCAAAGTGACAGTGAAGACATCAGCCCTCATTTTATACAACTAGAGATTTTAAAACACACTCTCCTCCTGCAGTAGTGTGCAGAGTTCCTCCATTGCTCTCTGGGTATGTATTAGCCAGCTTTGACTCAGTAATGCCAAGTAACAAATGTCCCCACCAAATCCCATCAGAGCCCCACACTAATCCCTATGCTATGTTTGCATCTAGTTGTCCCTGCAAAGCCTCATCTGATCATAAGTGGGGCTTTTCAGAGGTGGCTGGATCTGGAGTGTGTGATGTTGGGATCAAGGAAGTGTGATTACTTAGTCTACTGATAGATTTGGCATCCTTCTGGGTAGGATTATTGGTGTCCCACTCTGGGTGTGAATGCTGCACACCAGATAAAATATAAGGGACAAAAAGAAGGTAGTCACTTGCTACTTGCTGCCTTCTGCCTGACTGCTCCATGATGCTCCTCTGCCATGCCACCCTGCCTTGGAGCCAGTCAACTACAAACTGAAACCTCTACAAACTGTGAGCTAAATAAGCCTTTCCTCCTTTAACTGAGTGTTGGGTATTTTTTCTCAACAATGAGAGAAGTAATTAAGACACCCAGGTAGCCCAGGCTACCTTGCTTTGTTCCATGTGCCACTACCATAGCAGAGAGCAGCAAGAAAACTGGCAGGCACAGGGGCTCCTGGGTTGGCAGGTGTCTCTTCTGCTCCTGTTTCACTAGTCACATCAGTCACTTGACCAAGCTGATGATAGGTAGTAGACACAAAGCAAGTCAGATGGTACATGTAGGGAAGAAAAAAATCCCTCAGGAAGGATGAATTATCTTGCTTAAATGAGTAGAGATATAGCCATCCTGGGGGAGGGACAGGGGCTGAGGCTCACACAGTTACAAGGCCACCTGCAGCTGAGGGGCTCCTGCCCTGCAAGAAGCTGTGGCGGGTCAGCAGCTGCACCTTTGGGCTCATATGCCCAGATCAGAGTCACTGGCCTCTTCAGACTGCCCTCTCCTCTTCCCTGAGAGCCCAAATCACCTGAAATCCCCCAGGCCTCAACCCCAGACCTGCCTCTCACTGTCAGGTGTGGAGTTGGGACTGTGGTACTGAGGAGCTGCCACTCAGCTGGGGCTGAAGGTTCATCTGGGGGCTGGGAAGGATACTAGGAGGTGACCCTTCTGTTGTGCATGTGCTCCTGCTGATCCCACTGCCAGACGGATGACCAGGGGGCCCAAAGCCCTGGTGTACTGTTAGGGGTGAGGGCTGACCTTGCCTCATAAAGCAGATGTGTTCCCCCAAAGGGAGAGGCTCTGTTCTCCACACCAGCCACTCCCACCTAGAGGGCGCATTGGACAGGGTGCCTAGTTGAGGCCACCATCTCCTTTATACTTGACACCAGTTATGAAGCTCTGCTGACCAAAGCCCCTGACTGGTCACCTTGGAAACTGGAGGAACTGCTCTTCTCTGAAGCCATCCTCTCACTCCTGGACTCTCTATCAAAAGGGTCTCTCTGAAAATGCAAATCATCTGGGTGGGCTGCTGCAGCTGGTGGTAGATTAGGTCCATCCCCTCAGCTGGCCTCCTGTGGTGCCCTTATCCAGCCTGCCCCTAACTCCCCACAACTCAACCTTCCTAACCTCTAAGTTTCTGGGATGCTTCACTCAACACCCCAGAGGCAGCCCACCACCAGTACCTTTGGCAGCAGAATACCACTAGGGTGGAAATGAATCTAAGGCACATGCTGTCAGACTCTAACTTACTAACTTTGGTATTGTCCATCTTCCACTACAAAGAAGTGCCCCAAAGGGTCCTCCCCACAACTCTCAGAATCCACGTTCAGACAGGGCAATTAACAAAGGCCTGAGGTCAATAAATGAAGAAGTTACAAGCCAGGGAGGTAAGAACACACCCCAAGACAGAGCACCCCTTATCTCCCTGTCATGGATACTGACTGCTCAGGTTTGCTGGGTTCCATGGGCTCGGCTTTATGCCGCTGTGGCAAGGAAAGAGCTCCTTAGGGTCCATGGAGTCCACTTATCTCCAAAAGCATTGGCCACAGCACCAACTCAGCCCCTCACCCACTAAGAAGTCCCATGCAGAAGAGCCTGGCCTGACTGGAATGTGGCCAAGAGCTCTTCCAGAAACCTGCGCTTGGTCAACACTGGTCCCATCTCCTAGATCACAGCAGTGGCAGCTAGAGAAGTAACCTAACACAAATCTTTTACCCAGCAGGGCACTCAATTAACTCAGACGGCACATGGTCAGACACCTCCCGCCCACCCAGAGGCCCTGGGAGAGAGCTTATTACATGCAATTGCACATCTGGGCCTGAGAGGCCCTGGGGAATTAGCTCCGCACTGATTTACGACCTCTTCTCTCTGTCCTTTCCTGAAGGAGAGAAGATTCCTAGGACCTTAGAAGAGCACTTTTCAGGTGGTATGTGACTGTCCCTTCAGAGACCCTGGTACTTCTCTACCTCTTGACCTCTGCAAGCAGCAATGAGTCCACCTGCTCCCAGAAAATACCCTTCTGGTAATGTAGGCAAATGATCTCTGCTCAGTCCCTGCCACTTCTCCCAAGCCCCCATTTTCATGGACATGGGGCGATTTAGCAAATTTTAGAAGGTTCTCGCTGTTGAAACCTGCACTACTTGTAGGTACTGAAGCAGATACTGCAGGCCTCACTGCCTACCTGGTTTGCTTAGGGTCAGCTGTGCAGGACCAGGTGGTTGCAGGCCAGGCACATCAGTAAAATTGTGACAGTAAAAATGGCTACCAAATGCTGGAGGATGGCCAGCCTGGGGACTGGACGGGGCTCGGGTTTATTTGGACCAGATCTCCATCAAACCACATGCAGATGCTCTGTCCTTGGAAGGCCTCTCGTTAGTCACTGATCATTTAAACTCCTTGAAGCTGTGTCAGGTGCATTTCCAGGACCTGAGAACTGGGCAGGATGCTGGGGAAGCCCATGGAATGTCTACATAAAGAGTGGGTGATCCCAAGTAGTGGACTCAGGTAGACACATATTTGTAGGGGGTCCTGCACACCCAGGGGGAGCTGGGGAGACTCAGGAAGCATTTATCAATGGGAAATCAAGCCGATGTACAGTGGTCCTGAGGAAGTGACCCTGGAAGGAGACAGGAGGATCAGATGGCCCTGCTACTAAATTCCAGGAGCCCTGAGGTGGACACCAACAGCCAGAAGCCTAATATCCCACAGAAGGGGCAGCCCAGGTGACAAAGCTCAAGTGTGGTGAGCCTGGGAGAAGGGGAATTGCTGGCATTTTCACACTTCCCTGACAAGTAGATGCCAGCAGCTGGATGTCCATTGGTGGGGGCTGGAGTAGTTGATTGGGTACCTCACAGCAGCCACAGATACCTGCAGACACAGGCCCCAAAGCCACCACAGTCAGACCAAGGTATGGCCCTTGCATTGTCCAGTTGTTTCTTGGAGAACATAGAAATGTACCTCAGCGGGATGAGGCTGAGCAAATGGAACCCTCTTCATAATTTTGTGGTGGAACTCAGACTTCTGAAAGGCCTTCCTGCATCCTCCATTCTGCCCTGGCTGCTAGTCAGGCAAGTTGTCTGTGATCAACAGAAGACATCTTAGCTGAGATATTCTGGCCTCTTCAGTAGGGATGGTGCCTTCACACACAGAACAGGGCCTTCCTTCTCAGGGTGGCCTCTGAGGATAGGAGGCCCACTGAGGGTAGCTGCTGAGAGGGAGGTAACCACACATTCTTGTGGGGACCCCAGTGTCCTCTGTATCACCACCCCAGCACCCAGGTGCTTCACAGTCTCTTGCTGGAAAGAGATCAGTATAATATAATCCCCTGAGATCAGTCACTGTGACCCTCCTGGCAAGGCAAGGTGACTGTCCCAGTACCATTGTTTGGCTTCTACAGTTTCCCTACCCATGGGCAAGCAGAGATCTCTGAAAACCCTTCCTTGAGGGGCAGGGAAGGCTTGGACCCCCCCTTGCCAGGCTAGCTGCCAGCCCATGGTGGCTCTTCCCCATCCACTGCACAAAGAACGATTCCTTCTATATCCCTCAAGATCCAGGATTAAAACTCAAGAAGCAACTCCCAGTGTCATGTGCCCCCACCCACTACCAGAAAGAGGCTGCTCTATTACTTGGAGGCCAAGAGATTTCAGAATAAACAGACCTGTGTGATGGAGCCCACACCCCTGGAAGTCCACCCCTGGAAGAATGTGCCTTGGGCCACAGCCTTCAGTGAAGTTTTCAGCAATTGTATTATGAGAACATAAAGCCAGAGTAGCGAAATGATAAAAGGAACTGGGGCCCAGGAATCAAACTCAGGACCTTGCACTTGTCAGGCAGGCGCTTGTGCCACTGAGCTATAACCCCAGCCCCAGATTAAGCAACTTCTTTTGTTTTATTTTTTCCATACTGAAAATTGAACTTGTGGCTTCACACATGCTAGAGAAACCCTCTGCCACTGAGCTGTACCCCCAGCTATTTCAGAAATTTTATTGTGAGACAAGGTCTTGCAAAATTAGCCAGGCTGGCTTCCAAA
This sequence comes from Hydrochoerus hydrochaeris, assembly GCA_004027455.1. Lineage (NCBI taxonomy): Eukaryota > Metazoa > Chordata > Mammalia > Rodentia > Hydrochaeridae > Hydrochoerus > Hydrochoerus hydrochaeris. The sequence goes on along the minus strand of PVLA01006621.1, from coordinate 114,869 downwards.
CTTGCAACCTTCCTGCCTCAGTCTTCAGTTACAGATGCATGGTGCCAAGTCTGCTGAGTAAATGACTTGAAACAAGCAGGCTTAGAGGGAAAGCCATGAGCTGGGGTTCAGGGTGGGAAATGCCTAGCCTGTTCTCTAGTCAGGTCCAATAAAACCAGAGAGTCTAGAGGCAGGGCAGGGGGGACCCCAGTGGGGATCCAGAAGGTTCCTGAAGGCCTGCCTGCTGGGCAGGCTGCTTCCTGCCAGGGAGGGTGGGCTACTTTGGTGGCCCTGCCACTTCTACCCCATGCCCTTTTCCTTGGCCCTCTGGGTGCATCCTGCCATCTTTCGGGTCTCAGATTTCCAGTCTTCCTGAGGAACATGTAGGGGTGTTATAGCACTCACTGATGCCCCATGTCAGCCTTCAGTGAGGTTGCATCAGAGTCCCTCGGACTGAAGACAGCAGGCTTGCCATCCTGATGCAGATCTGCCAGTTTAAGGTCATTCATTCAGATTGGGAGGTCCCCAGCACTAGAGGCCCTTGCCCCCAGTGAGGTGCGTGGCATGGCCGAATGGATGGCTAGACTGCTCCACATTGGCCTCTACTGAGTCTGGGCCGAGGTAAAGAGATAGCAAGCAGGTTGCTAATAAGAAACATGGGCGTCTACTCAGGGATCCCTCTAGGCCATCACGGGTTATGCACTGGATAACCCAGTTTCTCCACGCCCCTCCTGAACTCCACAGGCCCTGTGCCGCCACAGGGCAGTCTGCCACTAGAGGGCGCCAGGAAGGCGCTCCCTTTCTCGACGTTTTATTGAGGAGTCGGTTGTTTGCCTGCCGCTTCTTTCCGCATTCCCAGAATCGCCGCGGAGGAGTTTCTTAGAGGTCTCGCAGCAGCAGGCGGCACCACATTGCCTGTGGGCTCCAGTTCTCGGGCCCATTCCAAACCAGGGCTCCATAACTTTACGTCTTCCTCTTCATCCTTCAGCGCGACTGGTGTCAGCCCCAAAGGTGGACGGTATCCAGGTAGCTCAGAAGTCCTTTTGCATCCTTTTGGGCTCACCAGCCTAGAAATGCACCCTTGCCCCCAGTCTGGAATGCAGACTCACCTTGACACACACAGACTGGTTAGGAGCCTTCTCCCACCTGCCGGAAGGTCAGAGCCAGGGCCCTTAGCGGAGCGCCGCCCCAGGAAACGCCAAGCAGGAGCGGAAGAAGTTAGCGCGGGGCAGCCCGCACCCACCCTTTCCGGGACGAGTTTCCGCGGACTCCTCAGCATCCTTGTGGGTTCAAGCCCCTCTTGTGAGTGCACGTCCCTGCGACCCTCCTTTCTCCCCCCAACACACAGAACCCCTTAACAGAGATACCCTGCTCCCCGCCATACCCCGTAGCGCAGTCACCAAGGAACCTCATCTGCCCGTTGTTTATGGCGCACCCCTTCCCCCTCAAAGCGGGAAGGACACTCGGAAGGTCGAATTTCGTTGCATTCATGTCGGTCACCCAAGGCTGCTTGGCTCGTAGCAGGTACTCAACAAACACATGCAGAATGAATACAGTAAAGGTTGAGTCGACGCTGGCAAGTGGCGCAAGCCCAGTCTTCCAACTTTTGCACATCACGAAAGTGCCCGCAGTTTTCCTCTTAGGACATTTTCATCAAGACCAGGAGATGACATGGAACCTCTTCACCGCGGGGGAAAGGGCTGCTCCCCAGATCCTTTTGCAGGAGCGGGCATCTTTGATCCCACCGAGAGGGCGGCCAAGGAAAAGCCGGCGCGGGTGGGAGCTGCCCGCAGGACTCCATGAGTTGAGATGCAAGGAAGAGGAGGTTTAGCTCACTGGCCCGCCGCGCGGTGCAGGGAAGAGGACTCCTTGCGGAGGAATTCAGACCGCTGGGGACAGCGTCCCGGTGTGCAAGCAGATTAGGGCTCCTGAATAAAGCGCGCTGAGCCTTGGGCGCCCCATTTTACCCCAGCTGCCGCTCCATCCCTCACTCTCCCTTCCCCGTACACTCGCCCCTTACCATACCGCTGGCCTTTGACCGCCTGCAGAGCTGCACACTTCGCACCTAGTGTGACCGCTGTACCATCGGCGACCCTGAGCGTTCCAGCCGCAACTCAGGGACGCCCTGAATACACAGACCAGAGTCGCTAGGGTTCAGGGCAATCTCTGGAGGTCTCTATCTCCTCCGCAGTAAAATGGTTCTTAACGAGACCCCGAATGTACTGGGGGAGCAGTCAAAGCGCGGAGCCCAAAGCTGTGGCTCGGGGGAGGATAGCGCAAATCTGCTATCCCGTCCTGCGTGCCCCTCTGGGCTCCTATTCCTGCGTGCCCCTCTGGGCTCCTATTCCGGCACTTCTTCCAGCTAGTCAGGCAGCAGCCGTGGCTGAGGGTTGGGTAACTGGAGCAGAAAGGGGTTTGGGTGCTGGAGAACGGCCCCTCCCACTCAGCCCCGCCCCCTCGTTGGCGCCGCCCAAACTCACAGCTCCTGTCTCTCCTTCCCCAGAATCTGAATCTTAACCTCTCACATCGTCACCTCCTGGAAGTCTAAGAGGGACCAAACCCCACCTGGAGGGGTCCTCCGAGTGGCCAGACCCTCGGGACACACGTGACATGTATTTTCTCGGAGGAGGTGAGGCGCCTGCGAGGCCAAGGGTAGGTCTCAGGGCCAGGAAGACCCAGTGCCACTAAGAGATCCCTAAGAAGGTATTCTCGGTGCCCTAAGCCTGGCTTGGCGAGGGCTGATCGCCGACGATGCCATAGCGCCCAATAGAATCCCTAGAAGGCAGACCCGGCTCAACTAGCCAGGAGAATGAAACCCCCATGCAGGGGACCGCACCTCATAGCGCGGGACCCACGCGCCATGCGGCGCAGATGGGGCTGCGCCGCGTGCGCTCACGCGAATCAGAGACAACAGAACTCCTGCCCAGCTCCAATCACAGATGGCTTTCCAAACTTCGACCCCCAGTAGCCCTTGCTGCTAACTGCACTGAACCAAAAAGCACTCTGGGAGGGAGCAGCGGGAGCGAACACTTGGTCCTTGCACGGAACCCCAAAAGTTACTTTCTTCGTTGACTCCACAATCCTGGTGGCCGAGGTGGAGGGAGGAATGGAAAAGTTGTTGCCAAAAACCAACTGTTCCCAGGCCCTAAAGAGGCCGATCTTGTGCACTTAGCCTCCAAACCAGATCCCCCACCTTGCCCTGAAACGGCCAACCCTCTGCGCACGTCGGGATCAAGACTGCCTTATGGGCAGCTGGTAGTGGTATTAGCCACTCCCTATTACCAAATTAGTACGGGGAGCCAAGAGGGGAAAAGCTACCATGCCTCGCAGCGACTGTGCAAAGCCTGCCCTGAGCACGGCTCAGGGTGGACTACAATCTATTTCACTCTCCGGGAGTTCTTTGGGGTGCGGGTTCTATGTACCATGAGGAGGACTTTAGGTTCACATGTGCCCCACGCAAGGACCTAGCACTTGTGCCCTACTCGTGGCGTTTCATGCGCTCACTCGCGGCTCCCTAAGCTTCCTGGACCTGCAGGCTCGGAGATCTGTGGGGTCCTTATTTGTCCCGCCCGAGAGAACCGAATGTGGGTTGTGTGTGTGTGTGTGTGTGTGTGTGTGTGTGTGTGTGTCCTGAATTGCATAGTGACTTCCTAGGTAATTCCAAGAGGAGACCGTGAGCACCTCGACCGCAAGGTTCCAACTAGGGGGTCCCTGATCCATCGCTGAGTCTCGATTCAACCACGGGGACCCGGGAACTGCCTGGCTGTGTGAGCGATAAGAGGCCGCGTGTGCGGCCCCTGTATCGCCAGCCTTGTCTCGCAGTCCCGCGGGTTGGCGAGACCAGAAGCCCAATCTCTCTGGCCAAGTCTAACCACTGAACCCGAGAACTCCTTTGCCCTCCGGCTTTCCGGACTTATCAAGACAGCTGTCTCCGCAAGTGTTCGCGCAGCCATGTACTAACCCAGATGGGCCAAGAGACCGCGGGGAGAAGCGTGGTTCCCAAAGGCGCCCACTGACCTCGGGTGGCCGGTGGACCAGGGCTTTTTCCCTAACAGGGCTCACTAAGCGTGCTGCTTGGATCTTCAAGTCTATGTTCTTTCGGGCTATAAAATATGTTCTCGTATTTTTTTCCTGATTTCCCATTAAACTCTTTGCCTAACTAAACTCCCATCCAACGGGATTTATTTCGTCCCTGGGGAGATAAATCAGGGGGCAAATTTACAACCAGGAAGGCACCTGCCGCGCTAATGGGCCCTTCATGGAGTGCGCAGCCCGCGGGGCGCGCGCAGACGGGCGGGGCGCTGGCCAATGGCCTGGCCGCGGGTGCTCAGAGCCAATCAGTGCACGCGCCGCGCCAGGGCCCCGCTGTTATCAGCGCTTCTGTCCCGCGCGACGCCGCTCCGACCAGCCCCGGAGTAGTCTCTGCAGCCCGAAGCTTTGTGGTCTCTCACGCCGCCGCCCAGACCGACCTGAGCCGCCCGCCCGCCCGGGCCGTCAGTGCCCGCCCGCTGCGCCTCCCCCTCTGCAGCCGGCGCCCGCTTGCGCAGCGCGCAAACTTCCCCGGTCGGCGGGCGCGGGCTGCCGCGGCGGGGCCCGGATGGGCGCCCTGGCCGGCGGCGACGGCGCCCATGGACGCTAACCGACCGGGCGCGTTCGTGCTTAGCAGCGCGCCGCTGGCTGCGCTGCACAACATGGCCGAGATGAAGACCTCGCTGTTCCCCTACGCGCTGCAGGGTCCTGCCGGCTTCAAAGCGCCCGCGTTGGGTGGCCTAGGGGCGCAGTTGCCTCTTGGCACGCCGCACGGCATCAGCGACATTCTGGGGCGACCAGTGGGCACGGCGGGTGGTGGCCTCCTGGGTGGCCTGCCCCGCCTCAACGGGCTCGCCTCGTCGGCGGGCGTCTACTTTGGACCCGCGGCCGCCGTGGCGCGTGGCTACCCTAAGCCGCTGGCCGAGTTGCCCGGGCGCCCGCCCATCTTCTGGCCCGGCGTGGTGCAGGGCTCGCCGTGGAGGGACCCGCGCCTGGCCGGCCCGGGTAAGTGATCTGCGCGGGGTTCGGCGCGGGCGGACTGGTGGTGCGGCGCCGGCCGCGCTCATTCACCCTCCTTCACAGCCCAAGGCACCGGGGTCCTGGACAAAGACGGCAAGAAGAAGCACTCGCGGCCGACTTTCTCGGGCCAGCAGATCTTCGCCCTGGAGAAGACCTTCGAGCAGACCAAGTACCTGGCGGGCCCGGAGCGCGCACGGCTCGCCTACTCTCTGGGCATGACTGAGAGCCAGGTGAAGGTGAGCGCAACCCGGGCAGTCTCCGCAGGATCCTGTGGGCTGAGGCTGGCTCGGGAGCCCGCGTCCTGCGAAGGACTGGCCAGCAGCCGCCCAGCCTCTGCCTGGCAGGCGGCCGGCCGGGCGGGTCTGCGGCTGCAGATGGCTGGGTCGGGGCTGGGCCTCGGAGAGACAGCGAGGTACAGGGCTGGGAGCTTCAGAGGCCCGTCTGATGATTCCCCTCCACCCCAGGTGTGGTTCCAGAACCGGCGGACCAAGTGGCGCAAGAGGCACGCGGCGGAGATGGCGTCAGCCAAGAAGAAGCAAGATTCGGACGCAGAGAAGCTGAAAGTGGGCGGCTCCGACGCCGAGGAAGATGACGAGTATAACCGGCCCCTCGACCCCAACTCGGACGACGAGAAGATCACGCGGCTGCTCAAGAAGCACAAACCCTCGAACTTAGCGCTGGTCAGCCCTTGCGGCGGTGGCGCGGGGGAAACCTTGTGAGGCACGGCCAGGCCACAGAACCAGGGTACCGGGCACGGCCGGGACCCCGACGCCAGCCGCCGCGCCGCAGTGTGTATATATATTTTTTACAGAATAAGTTATAAAGCGGCTCGGCTCGGGCGCAACGTGCGGGGTCCGGTGGCATCATCCCTTCGCGTAGGCGTGGGGTGGGCGGATCACTTTGTATAATCAATAAATTATTTAACACGTCCCGGTCGGAGCCACGGCTCCCGAGGCTGCACCTCGTGTTTTTTCTGCACCGAGCGACACGCCTGTGGGCAGCCCGTCCCCTCCTGCCGCTGTCCTGTCTGTTCTCCCAGCCTGGCGCCTGGGCGCGGCGCGGGAGTGCACGGCGTAGCTCGCCATGGACCCGGGGCCCGGTGTGCGAACCCAGGTCTGAGGCTGGGGCTCTGCGGCGCCTGGGAGTTCGGAGACTGCCAGAACGGCTGCACTCGAGCACGAGCGCAGGGAGGGCGACCTGGCCCGCAACTCCGGGCGGCGCGCAGAAGCGACGGAGCCACACAGCAAGAGGCGCGAAGCGGAGCGGCACAGATCCCGGCGCTCATCAGGCGTGGCCCCGCGGCAGGTACGGATTCCACCGCACGCGGCCAGAGGCAGGCGATGCACCCTGCAAGGCGTCCTCAGTTGCGTTGGTTCGGATGAATTGTTTTCCAAGAGGCTGCCCGCCCACACCCAGCACCCTGTGCCACACTTTTTCCTTTTTGGAGCCCCGGGCTGTAAGCAATGCCCAGTTCCTCTGATCCGCTGTCTCCGAGCTTCAAGCCAAGTCGGCTCTGCCTCTGTGTTCTCTGCCTTGGGTGCAGACATTGTGAAATGATTATTTTAAAAAGTCCTGTAGTCAGAGTATTATTTCGAATATGCTTACTAAACGAACATGGGGTGAAACTGAGGTTGAGATTCATCATCATCATCCTTCGGCTACTACATTAATAGATGTTTCATTGCCAGAGTACTATTTTTTCGAGCTAGAACTGCAAAGAGAGATCCAAAATAATTATGCCCGCTAATGGCCACCTCTCAAATCTCCACGCTGAACCACCCTAGCAGGGCTTCCAAGCCGGCACCACAGACGCTGTTCCTCACCAGGGGCGGTACCCTTACCATGCAGTAGCCTGCCAGCTGAAAGGGCACCCATTTCATTACTAAAGGCCAATCTGCTGTGGTCAGACTCTGGCTGATGCTCCACGGGTGTATTTTAAGGGGCAGCAATGTTTTAATTTCATGTTATGTGTAAACAATTACATTACCACAATTACAAGATTTCTCTTGAAATGAACTTTCAAAAACACTTCAGAGAAACATAAAAGGCTTCACTTTTTTAAAAAAAAATCACTAGTTTTGCTGTACTACTAGTTTAATCAAACACTTCACATCTTTTGAGCTACAGGCAAATTTTCTTTAAAAAGGAGCTACTTAAGTTTTTTTTAAGGGACTGGAGCCTCGTGCTGAGGGAACCATTGGTTGGCTTACAGCAGAGGCAGGTCCAGTTTTAAAGCTTGGAGGAAAGCTTTTATATAATCCCATTAAAAAGGTGGGAGGAACGAGTCTTACTTTACTACAGTAAAAAGTCCAAACAATTATTTTCTACTCCCAACAAGATGAATGCCTGTGACGGTATGCGACACAGTGAAATTCCAGGGTTAGGGATGAGCTCACAGCAAACAGCAAGGCACAAAGGAGTCCACTCCCGCTACTTAGCATTTCAAAGGTGATGGGAACTGGGAAGGAAGGAAAACAAAGCCAGCGAAGAACTGTTTTCACCATGATCAATTTTATTGCTTAGGAACCGAGCAGTCACTTCCAAAGGCCTTCGGAATGACCCACAGCTGAAGCCCACAGACAGAATCACCACATGGTGGCTGCGATGTGGCATGTTGACAAGCAGCGACCACAGCACTTAACAGAGACCCCGACCAGCGTAGCGTCAAGAACACAGGTCGGCACGCGGACACCAAACAACTCAAGACAGTAGTGATTTATATAAAAACGAACATGGATCTCATGCCTTTGCAGTCCAGGAACTGTAGTGTTCTGAAGTAAATCAGTAAAGCGCACACTTGTGTTTCGTCAACAGGCTCTGCAGTCAACTTCCGACGCTGTGCTCAGTGCTGGGAGCAGAGTGTTGTTGGCAACAGGGGAGTCACAAAGGCGTCCGCAGAGCGCAGCCCAGTGCTGCTTCTCTTCCATGTTTTTATATAGCTCGAGTTAGAAGCAGTCTCTGTGGGGAGCAGACAAGGCTATTTCTAATTCTCCCACGAGATTATGGTTTTTAATGGAGAATATTGGCACCGTAAAACATTAACAAAAGACAGACAAAACAGTTTACAAAATTCTTAAAGGTACACCCAGGCTAACTATAAACTTCACATTCAGTTCTTAATGTTACACAGAGAAAGGCAGAGGAGTGACAAACCGCTAGTACTTAAGTGCAGAGGGGCCACTCTTGCCCCGCAGCACTCCTAGGTCAACGCTGCCTTGGAAACTGGTGTGCTAACATACATGTCACTAAACTCCTAGACCGCAGTTCTACCTGCTGATACGACACTCGTGCATTCATACTGGAAAGTATATTTAGCATAAGTTTTGGTAAGATTTATAAATTATTTTTAAAAAGTATATATTTATATGTATTTATATATATAAAAATGGAAAGCAGCTGCAGTGTGATTCAGACACCATGTAACATGGCAGTAGAGTCAGACCATGGAGGGGCCTCAGGTTGGACGCGGTGGCCTTGCTGCCTGGGTCGGCCCAGGCACGACTCCTGGCAGAGAGGGACACTTGACACCTTGGGGTTTCTATGCTGGAGACGCTCCTCCACAGACAATTATTAAAAATGGAAAACTGTGAAATCTAAAATACAGATTCTCCTTGCTATCAGTTTTGGCAACAGGACTGTGACTTGTCTTTAGAAAACCCAATATTTCTACTTAATGTCACATGAACAGACACAACAGTGAGGTATGTGAGGCTTTCCCGGAATGGTCCGGAGCTGAAGCGAAGTGTGGGGCCGGCCATCTAGCAGGTGGTGCTTGGGCAGGTTTCTGATGCAGCCGTTAGGAGTACAGTTTCAATATGCTGCTACAGGGAGGTCTCGCGGAGGGTCCTCTCGCTATGTTGGCACCTCTTCCCTGAAGTAGAATTAGTAATTTGTTAAAGGAACAAACACACCAGGAAAAGGTGAAGAAAAGGAGAACTAGGGAAGGAGTCATATTTACCACCACGTCACTGCACGACACAACACTTGTGCACATGTGCATGAGGTTTACCTGCCCCGGGCGCGATTCGGAAGGCCAGGAACACAGGCTGCAGTGGGGAGAAGGGAGGGTGTCAGTCTGCACGCTCCTGCGGTCCCCACCCCCCACCCAGTTTCCTGGCCCTCAAGTCTCCTGGGGGCAGGAACCATGTCCAGAGGGATGGGATGCTAAGTCACATGTGCAGAGCAGAGACTGGTCTGTTAGCCTGGACCTGGAAATTAGAGGCAGAGCCACAAAAGGCCCGCAATAGCCCCTTTCTCTTTGTAAGGAAGGAGTTGTTTCAGATACAAATCAGCATAAACACTGATTTGAGGAGTTGCTAGTAAGCCCCAAATGTTCTGGGCATACAGCATGCCCATCCTTGGAAATGAATTCAAGAGGCCTTGAATGTAGAGGAAATGGGTTCATCTAATTTGGCTGCACATGTGTAAGTAATCTTTTCAGCTCAGTAGCATCTGTCCCTGAGTCTACCAGGACTGGATGAGTTCATCACTCCTTTGTCTAGTGAATGTGAGCTTGGCATAAGAAGGCCATGAAAAATATTCCAAATGCATACTTGAGAAATGGCCTTCAAAAATAACCAGTTGTAGATAAAACTTTTTTTATATAAATAGTACAAACAGCATTTTGTTCTATGATGACTAGTTGTTTCTGCTTCCCTCCTACCTATTTAACTATGTTTCAGTATTTTATTAAAACTAAATGAGAGCAATTTGGCATATTCTGTAAAGCCAGACTAAGGAAATGAGCACCTGCCTGTTTGCTGCCCACCCACTGGCCCTCCAGCCCCTAACCTGCAGCGCACACATCACCTTGTGGTCTCCCATGCAGACGTTGGGCCCGATGTGGTCGTAAGTGACAACCTTCTCCTCACTCTCCGACTGGAAGCAAACAGAGAGAGGGTGGTGTGGGCAGGCTGGGGGATCCCATTATCCTGCCAAGGAATGACAAACAGGCAGGGGCTTCGGGGTGTCCTGGGTAGAAGGAAGAGTGGTGGGTAGTTCCTGTGAATGAACCTGTATCACCTGCCCTGCTCCCTTTGCTGAGTGGTTCAGCCCCTCCTGAGGGGCCCATGGAGGTAGGGGCCAGCTATGGGAGAATATCAGTTGGTCTTACAATACTTCACCACCCTGGCCTACCTCTTTTGTTGGGTGAGATCCCCATTCTAGAAGAACAGAGTTGACATGGTAGACAGGGTCAGAAGAGTTAGGACTCCCCCAGTCCTCTTTCTAACGCTCTTGTGTGCTACTACCTCACTGCGGGAGGCACAAGGTCCCTGCTCACTGCAATTAGTGCCACTCTGAACTTTCTTTCATGGGTGCCCTGCTAACTGAAGCAGCTCATCTATTTCCCATTTTCCCTATTTACATTTGTTTACGACAGTCTGCTGTATTAACCTAGAACTCTGCACATGAGGACGCACTGAATTCCACATATTACACAAAGCATTGTGTACATACTAATTATCTGCCTTGTGCACACTTCCTCCACTCCTGTAGTGGCTCAAGGCTGGCACACATTTGTATTTCGGGTGCAATGGTAAAGGCTTTGTTGCTGGTGATCAGTCAGCTTTGACTGGGCTGAAGTTTTATATCTGCAGCTGAAGCTTCCGAGACTATAAAGTTAAAACTGAATTATCTTTAATGCAGTAGGAAGCTTAAGGTCAGATTTACTTTCCAACATGGTCGCCTGCCAGAAAGTATAAAAACATAACCTTCAGCACCGCATGCACGAACACCTTCCAATCTTTCATGAGCATAAAGCCGCCTCTGCGGAAGTGGGGAAACATTCATCAAACGCAGCATGGTAATTTACAAAGGCAGCATAAAATTGTGGATTTTCAACTGCATAATCTTTGGACAGATAAACAAATTACAGCAGGGCGCAGGCAGAACGCAGGCACAGCTCGCTGAGCATTCATCATGGAGGCTCCCAGGCAGCACACCTCCTTCAGTGTTTTAGGGCTCAGGAAGCAGAACAGAACATGATGATGAGGAACTGGAGCATGGTATGATGGATGGCACCACGAAGGCTGCTTGCGGCAGTCTGCTCGTACTGTGTTGCCCACTGACGGGGAAGCCCCTGGGGGAGAGGCTCTCTGACTCCAGCCCTGAAGACAGGAACTTCTTCGAGACACTGGGCATGTTTTAGCCTCTGCTTAGTTGCAGAGCAGAGCTAAGTCTCCTACTGTCATTTTCAGGTATGGAACCCTGAGCCTAGGGACCCAGAGGCACTGTGAGTGAATGTACAATAGGCTACAATGCTGCCTTCCCTGGACCTGTCTGTAGCCCCTGGTCACACAGACTCCAGCCAGCCTTCTACCCACCAATCCTCAAGTAGTATGTTATCCTACACAATTTACTGCAAAATAAACCTTAACCTTAGCTGTTTCCCTCAGGGAGGACATGAGTGTCTCTTCTTTCTATCAAGTCTCTTAAACGGTTTTGTTCCAGCCAACAGGTGAGAATGTCCACCCTGAGTCACCATGGAACTACCATTTTCTTGGTTCCCTGTCATCGGTCATCTCCACAGAGCTGGTGAGCAAGCCCAGATCAGTAAGGGCAGGGATGCGTCCAAGGCTAGCCCCATAATGCATCCTGCATCTCTGGGCCCCAGGCCAGGGTCCAAGTATAGTTTCATTCAAGGTCTCAGCAAGGAAGGATCTGCACTGCCCTCTCCTCAGTGATGGCCCTGGACGCGAAGTTACAGACAGGGCATAAACCCTGTCTCAAAGCTACAAGGTAGGCAGCTTGCCAAAGCTGTCCTGAGCAGCCTTCTGTCACACCCAAACTTGCTGCAGAGCTAAGGTACTTCTGCCCAATAAGCCCTGTCTGTTTCCTGGCTATGCCTAGCAGGTTCCTCTCCATGGCCAGGAAGTGAGCACTGCTTGTACCCAGAATGCTCCAGGCATGGGGAAAAGTAGAGAGGAGCCCAGTGCTGTTCTGGGGGACAGTGGTCATATAACAAAGGCCAGCAGGGCCTCTGGGGGGAGCTTGGTGGGGCTACCCAACAACTTGGGAGAAAGGTCGTCAAGGGCTAATGGGGTATTTGAATGGCATTTGGTGGCAGATCAAAGTAAATGCAACCCACCAAGCACCACACTGAGGTGAGGAGTGGTCAAAGGGAACCCCTGCTCTGGGTCTAGGTATCAGGGACTGAGGGGCAGAACTGACAGAGCTCCAGGCTCAATGGGGGCCACTGGCCCCTGTCAGAGACTGCAGCTCTGAACACAGTATCAAACTGTTGTTTCCCACATGAATCCCTGTGCTTTACTGTGACATTTTCATTGATGGTGGTGACAAAACTAATTTAAATATTGATTCCTTTGAAAATATTCCTGGTATTTTAAGATGGAGGAGCTGAAAAACACTGGCTCTCCTGATCTCCTGAGAATGACACCCTTCTAGTTAGCAGCCAAGATGTGAATCTGGCTCTGACTTTTTTTGTTCTGGGGACTGAACTCACGACCTCACCCTGCCAAGAAGGTGCTGTGCCAGTGAGCATATCCTCTGGCCCCTGGCTCTGACTGATAATGAGACAATGAGACATTTCCACTGTGCTTCACAGCCTACAAACTCTTTCATGGACAAGAGCATACTGCTTCTGAGGATTCAATGAATGATGTTTAGACTACTGCCTGATGGTCACTTATGCGTGTTTCTACCTAGGACAGTGGCAAGCACTGGGATCCATGGATGAGGCAGCAATCAGGGCTTCAGGTCAGCTCACCTAAGGATAAGGTCAGGGCTTGGAATGGAGTATATCTAGGCTAGGCAGCCCATCGCACCCTGGTCTTTGCCCCATAGCTGGTCCCAGTGGTGGGTCCTACTTACCCTGAGCACCAGCTCCTTGGCAGACAGGGACATGAGGATGCGGTCACACCACGCAGGGCATCGAGTGTTCATGTACTGTTCACCTTGGCTGGAGTCCTCGCTGTATGGGTAGCTGGGGAGACACAGAAACACAGTTAGTAGTACACTGGTTCTAACCATCCTGTGTTCCAAAGGCAAAGCTGTGCTACCCCGAGAAAGAATGCACACACTCAAGTTTCAAGAACACAAAGCCAAACTTACACCCTAAATTTTTAGATCAAACAACTCTCTCTGCATGGACCCACAGACGGTTCAGGTCAATTCACAAATCTCCACTCTACCTTCCCTAACAGTCTAGGTTCTTACTCCACTGTTCAGGCCATGACCCTGCAGTCATCAAACTATAGTGGGTTGTGAATGTCCTGTCTGTTCCCTCTGAGGGTCTGAGAATTTGGCCTCTACCTAGCAAACGTGATGTATGACTGCCAAGTGACGACCAGATTCGGCAGCTGCCTCAGCCTCTGCTGAGTCTGCTGAGCTTGCTAATCCATGTGCTGAGCACAGCCTACATCATCATGGAGGACAGTTATCTATACCTCAGGAAACTATCACCTGTCCCCAGCTTTACTCATGCTGGCTCTGAGGGGCCCTCACTGGCATGGTTGTGTCTCTACAGCTCCTTCATTCAAAGAGGATCCACAGACCTAAGGGCCTGCTCCTTCTCTGACTGAAGTGAACATCCTTGGCCTTGGCCCTGGCATAGCACTGTCTCAATGGGCCCACCAAATCCATAAACAGGCACTTTGATTGGGGCTGCAACGCAGTAACAAATTGTACTAAGAATGATAGAGTGTGAGAAGAATCCTTCTCTGTTTAGTTGCACATCCTGGTGTGGTAAACTGTACTTACAGCTTTCATCAGACTCTAAAGATTGTCCTTGTAAAAGTTTAATGTGTTTTTTCAGATTAATTCCAAAATGGCACAAAGGGTTTGTTGAGAATGGCACTCACTGTTAAGATTTTACTGCTGGCTTTCCTGGAAGAGGAGAGTGCTATTGATTTTGCAGGCTTATGCTGTCATGGGCACCTGTCACATGTTGATTCTGTGGGCCTTCTGAGAGGACTCATATCACCTACAGGCCCCTCCTCCCACTGCCCATGGAGAGGCCTGAAAGCCTATCATCCCTGTGCCTCAACCACCTAAAATGGACTGGTGCCTCTCTACAGAGATCCAACTGGGCTTATAACTCACGATTCTCACAGAGAAGCACTACTTTACCAGATTAAAGATTTGAATTTGGCTAAAAACAAACTTACACAGCTTTTACTGATGACAACATTGTACTTTTAAAGAATAGAGAATACAAGTAACCTATGCATTTTTTCTTCGTGCAGGAAAAACAGGGAGTCAATAGCCTGTCTTATTTCTATATATTTAAAATGGTGGGTCACCTCAATCAAGTGTTTTTCAGTTTTTTCCAACTATGGATTATGAACCAAAGCTCAAATCTCACTGAAATGCCCCCTTCACATTCTAACACAGGCCCCTAGATTCCCTAGGCCCAGTCACTTTGACCCAGAGCCGGCTCCCTGCACAGGCCACAGCCCAAAGAGCTGTAGTCAGGCTACACAGATCTGCTCCAGCTTCTAAAGGATGATGGATGAACATGCTGAGTCATTCAACTGGAACAAGGCCACAGCAGTCAGGGTGAAGGCAGTGAGAGTCCTGGGTGGTCTGCAGAGTGTCACATGCTGCTGTCCTTTAGTGGCTATGCGGGGCCAGGAAGTTCTTTGCTATGACCAGACAGCAGGATACCTTCACTAACAGGAAGCCCAACCCTGTCCTTCCACTCAAGCACAGTAGATGGACATCACTGGATGGAGTACTGCCTGGCTCTTTTTCCCATTTGGAATGTGTAGATTAGGTTCTTCTTGCTGATTAAGATGTGAGGTCTCCTATACTTGCTGCTGTCATCTCGCTGTCTTCAGATATGCATCTGACATGCAGCTGACTCAGTGTACAACAGAAACCTAGCATCACTGGGGAGTGCCAATTGCAAGAAAACAAGATTGAACCCACCTACTCTAAGAAACCATCATTTCAGGACAAGACAGCTACAACGTTGTTACCATGGCAGAAAACTCCCTTGTGAGAGCCTGCTGGAGGCATTTTCTTCACAGGTTGTGGAACAATGTGCCTGAAGGACTGAATCCAGTATAAGGCTGAGATGTAGGCTTCAAACACCATGGGTGACTTTTAAGTGAGTTTACAGATAAACTGATTCCATTCTTCAAGCACACTGAGGAGAAGCATGAGACTTAATGTTGACCTATGAAGCCAGATTTTGGCAGGCCAGGTCTATAGAGATAGGGATTGAAGGACCTGCTTGGGTATGATGGGCTCTAGGCTGAGTCACAGGACAGCCAGGAGTGGCAGGATCAACTCCCTGTGTTGTTCTTCAACCCAATCTGCACACTCTTACATGCCCCTGATCTCTTCAGGGCTCAGGATAGATCCTGGCTGCCATGGGAGAGTCCATATGCTGAGGGAAACCCTGACTGGGGTGGGCTGCAGGGTCTGGCTGTTGAGGGCAGTATGCTTACCCTGACAGCCTTGGGGTGTTTTTTAGGGGGTATACTCTAACACTCATGATCCGGCCTGCGGACCAATGCGTGGGTTTTCCCCTAGAGGAAGAAAAACGGGGCGGGGGCAGGGTGAAGAGAGAGAGACGGAGGCAAGTTGAAGTTTCCCAATCAAACATCGTTTATTGAGGAAGTGTCCCTGGCTTATAAAGAAGCGGGGGCAGGAAGTTACAGATGGGTCACTGTCATTTCCTGGGTGGGGCGAAAGTATCCTGGGAAATGTAGGCCTACGCACTGGACGCCCACAGGAGGGAGAGATGGAGCGGCAGCCATGAAGCTATCATGCTGCTCCCTACACACTCAAAGAGCAATTGCATGAGATTCTGGTGCCAGACAAGTTTGGGGAGATCCATGTGGATCACGAGATCCCATTTCCTCTTCCCAGTTGCAAGATTACTTGCAGGATACCTAGGCCTGGATGTGGGCTGTCCACAGATGATTAATGTGAGTAGTGCCGTATATCCAGACTTATCTGGAAGCAAACCAGCATGGGGTGGGAAGCAGGACAAGTTGGCCCTATCTTAGCACTATAGAGTTCCAGGAATAATCGTCATAACTAATTGCAGTGTTGATAAAATTAACAATTGCCCACCTGTGCTCTCTAGGCATGCCACCTCCCTTCCTCTTTACCTCTCACACGCCTTCCCTCAGGATGTGGGCAGTGGGAGCTTGTTTGTCTGGCTGGCTTCTGGATAGTGTTACCATGGTCCCTGCAGCAATAACACTGCTGGGGACACAAAGCCCTGCTATGTTCGTGAGTCCAGCAGGGGTAAAAGTGGCTGGGAAGAGGGAAGTGGGTAGGTGGGATTCCACAAATCTGCTAGGATTCTCAGACCTTCCTGAACTGCAAGCAAGCAAGCAAGCAAGCAAAGGTGTTTACAGCATTGCTCAATGCTGTTCTCTGAGAGAGAAGAGCTGAGTCCCACTTCTCCAGGGGATGAGAAAGCAGGTAGAGAGCCCTCCTCTGCTTTCACCTGGTTAAAATATTAACAGGTGCCAGTTACTTGTGATGGGTGATGCACTTGCCTCAAAGGTACCAAGCATCATACGTTGCAGAGGAAGATGATGCTCACATGTACCCACAGCCACAAAAACCATCTGTACATCCATGGACATCTGAAGTCACAGTAAAACATCAAGTTTCAAAGACTTCAACTTCTATGAAAATGCCTGATTGGAGGGGGATTAAAACTAAAGAAAAGTAACTAAATAATATGTGGCCATACTGAAAACTATTAAGAGGAAGAATTTAGCAACCAAAGTGCCACAAGAAAGTTTCCTGGTGGCCGGGGAGCTGGAGTCCAAGAGCCTGCAACAGCTTCCTTTGCCATAGTCCCTGGGATGTCTGCTCACACCTGCACACTCCCTAACTGCTCTCACCCTCAGTGCTGCCTCTCACATCTGCATAGGCCACATCAGGGCAAGGGGTCAGCCAGCTGGACAGATGTCCTAGTTCCCCAAACAGCCCTGGCAAAAAGGCTCATCCTGCTCATTCTTATTCTATACAGATAATTATTACTTTACAGCCACAAATCTAAAAATGGTGGAACCCTATATTATGGCCCACAGAGATTCTAAAAAGGGCCTCCTAGTCCCTAATTTTTAGTAAATGTACCCATTGAAGAGGACAGTCCAAAGGACTTTCCTCCCTGTGTTGTTTGTACTTTTGTCTTTTTCAAAAGTTAAACTGCTATTCTGTAATTTGTTTAAAAAGCATCCAATTGCATTGCTGTGAATTAATCTCTCTTTGGGAAGGAGTTACTCCTAATTTATCTCTAAATAAGTTCTTTGAAACATTTTGATTGGTAGACACAGGACACTTACATTTCCCATTTTTTCCAGTGAACACCATATTAAAGTGTAACACATATAAGACAAAGTGCAAATGTGGAAGGGATGTTTGCTGGCAGAGATGACCTCAGTGCCAAGGAGGGGCTGGCCTGAAGCAAACTGCACAAGAAAGACATCTCACAGCACCCAATGCTGCACATAGCCTTGTTTGCCACACTTGAGTTCAGGTTTATTCTCCGAGCGGACAGGAATGTTCTTTAATATTGCTGTGTGGCAGCATCCTACTTCAGTTCTGAATCTCCATTCTGCTATTTGTGGGTTTCAGTTGTTTCCAGTTTGGGGCTAGTTCTTGGACAGTGGCATGGGGGCCTCTGTGAGTCCCTGGGATCCTTCCAGTGACCAAAAGGTAAAACTGTACTCACCGTAACAGCAAGATGTCTAGCTATTTCCAGTGCTGATGCTGTACCGATGGGGCAAAGGCCAGTGTGGCCTGAGTGTCAACCAGGTAGCAGCTGAGTTATGCAGGACAGTGTCATTCTCCCCGATGCCACACTTAAAGCTATGTAGACGCCAGGGTCACCTACAGGACTCCTGATGAAGCAGTTTAAATGCTTACATCTATGGAACCTCATGCCTGGGAAACGTGGGTTTTACGGTTCAGCAGGATAAGCTGGGTGTATCTAGGAAACAGTCTGGATTCCCCATGCAGGCAGCTGGTGGTCAGTGCTGCTGTGACTGTGCTGTCAGCTTTGCAACTGCTCATTTTCATGGAATGCTATTCTTGTAGGCAGACTGACACGTATGAGTACACTCACTCAGGCAGGGTAGCTGGCAGGCATCATCTCATAAGTGAATGAAACAAGCCTGCCTTTTCAGGGAAGCAACTGATACTACTTGTTGCCAGCAAAAAATTCAAACTTTCAATAAAAATCTAGAATTTTGGAAAATGTATTTGCTTCTCTGCTCAGTTGGGGTGTCCTGATGGAGGTGCCATCAGCTCCATAAGACAAGCTGACATCCAACACCTGCACTCAGGATTTCTAAAGGAGTTATACACCTTGGCACATAGGCCAATGACCTCCAAAACCAGAAACCAGCAGTCGATAGGGGATAGTTTCTGATTCAGCACTGCATCAAACTCCTAAGAAATCACTGTTTCTGAAAGTCAGAAGAGGAAAGGACATCCAGTCTTCAGGGAATAAATGGTTTAAACATCCCTTTCGTGTCCAGCAGATGTCTGTCTGTAGGAGGCCAGCTCTGTTTCACATGCTCTAGCCATTACCTGGCCAGTAATAAAAATATAAAATGTTATTCTCATAAATTTTGTTTGGAAAAGTTATTTTTTTCATAAAATGTTACTTATGTTAACATGTCATGAGTTTATTATTAAATGAATTAATAGATAATTAGAATTCATACAAACTACAGATACAATCCACAAAAACAAAAAGTTCCTTGCGGAGCCTCAAAGTTTGAAGAGTGTAAAGGGGTCCGAGGCTGAACCGGCCGAGTATTGATTCTCTAGGACTTGTTCCCAAAACCATGTTTAGTGCCAGCCATTTTGATGATGGGACAGGATTTTTCTTAATAAGTAACAAAATTTACTATGCTACTGAAGAATGTCTACAAATACTTTACTATTATTATTTAAAGCCCAATGCCATGAACATTATAGACATTGTCATCTTTAGTACATAAGGAGTTCACACAGATGAAAAAAATCCTGTTAACCAAAACACAGGACACATGTGTGACTCACATGTAGAAGACACAGGTAGTGTTCAAATTTGGGAAACTGTTCAACCTCTATTGCTATGAAGTGAATATGATGGCAGGAAGGACCACTGAGGTTCTGGCCTCAGTGAGGTGAGGCTTTGTAGGGGCTGTCCCAGGAGAAGGAGGAGCCATCTGGCGTGGTCACCTTGAAGAGGAAGCATCCACATAGGCAGATATTAAGGTCACAGGGTAAGCAAATGCCAGAATCCCACATCAAAGCATAAAGATGTGGATGTATATATAGCTAGATTCAATTCTCAGTACCAGGAGGTGGAAGAGGGAGGATAAAAAGAAACAAAGAAGGTAGGATAATGCAAGCTCTCAAGGCTGTGGGCAGCAATGCATAGCACTGGGCTCAGGAGTCCATGTAGGCTTGGCTTGGGAGTCACAAAGGCCAAAGTGAAGGTGTCAGCTCTGCCCTACCTCAGGATTCACATGCGCCCAGGCCTGTCTGGCAGATGGGTCCTGTTTCTTTGGTGGCTCTCAGTCTAGGTTACCCTCAGCTCAAGCCCTCTTATACTTCTAAGCCAGTGTGGCACCTGAGTCTACCTTACAACTTTGAACTTCCCGCCTGTCTTCAGCCAGAAAAGAGGGCTCATATTATTCAACTGGGCCCACCTGGGTGATCCAGGATACTATCTTAAGGATATTCACCTTAACTATGTCTATGAAGACCCATTGGCAAGTCACATAACTCACTTCTGGGACGAGGACATGTATATTTCTCTATAATAGAAAATCTTGGCTATCAACTAGATTGGATCAAGAGATGCCTGGGAAAGTAGTGACATACTTCTGGATATGCCTGTGATGGTTTGGCCAGAGAGGACTGGCTTGTGCGTCAGCAAACAGACTGTGGAAGACCAGCCTTGAACTTGGGCAGCACCACCCAATAGGTTGAGGGGTCAGACAGAACAAAAAGCAGGAGGAGGAAACTTGTATGCACAAAATTCAACTCTTTGACCCTTGAACAAATGCATTTTTTTGCTGCTGGCATCACCTGTGGACATTAGACTCCTTTCTTCGGCCTTTGAACATGGATTCATACCCAGTGACTAGGGAGCCTCCAGCCTTGCTCCAGAGACTAAAACTGCATCATTGGTTCCTCTTGTCCTGTTCTGAAGCTTCCCTGGCTCTCCAGTCTGCAGGTGGCCATGTGGGACTATGTACACTCTGATCCAGTAAGCCAACCTAATAAATTCTCCCCTCATAATAATATTCATTCATCCATTCATCATCTCCCTTCCCCCTGTTCTGGTCCTCTGGAGAATCTGGATTAATACAAATTTCAACCATACTAACCAATCATACTCCATGGACACTGACTGGGCACAGGGCCACCTTATTCTCTTTTAGTGCCAAAGTTCCACCTTAAACACCCACAACTGTTTTCTCCTCCCCTATCTAGGGGGAACATGTCCCAGAGAAGCCTAGGTACAACTGAAGGACTCTGCTTACCAAAAGCAGGCATTCAGTGAGCCCGCTTCCCAGAAGACTTATGCTTCCAATCACCAGGGGTCCATCAAGCAAGGAACCTAGTTGATACAACTCTTCTTAACTTCCAGAACCCTCTGGTGTGGTAAACGTGGCCCTGGGCCATGTGAGAGCTGACTCCAGCCCCTGCCTTGGATAGAAGGTCCTTTGACTGATAAGGAGGTTGGAGGGTCTCCTTTGCCCACCCAGGCCCTGACCACAAAGCCCTTTAACTCTCAGCCTAGCCAGGCCCTGCCCTGTATTTCTGGTGCTTAAATAACTTTCAAGAATTGAGAAAGAATCCCAACTGGGCTAATGAACCCCACAGGGTGGTGCCCTGGTCAGCCCAACAGAGCCCAGGGAAAGACATCTTTGATCTTTGATCTAGCATTCTGTTGTTTAGAGGGAGGAATGTTCAGGACGTCTGACTAGCAGAGTGGGGAATCACAGCAAGTGTTAAAATCAGTTTTCAATATATATGCAGAAAGACATCTCACTGAACATTTGACTGTGATCCAGCATAATGCCAGGCACCTCTAGACTCAGAGCCACAAATCAGTACCCTGTGAGCCATCTCCCAGAGCCTCACTGCTATGAGCTGCATGTATGTGCCTGGGTACCGACCACTCTGAGGATAAGTGGGGCCTGCAATCTCTGCTGCTATAGCCCCCTAAACTCCACCCAACTCCACCCAGCTCCTTGCCAGAGGGGTAAGCCCTCCCTGACCAGGTCAGAGGAGTACAGGCTGGCTCCCTAGCTAATGAGCCTCAGGAGTCCTAGGTCCTATACAGAGCAGAGGCTCCTTCCAGGCTGCACATGCTTGACCACTGACACCTGAACAGCAATGAGGGGAACTCTGGCAAGGTGGGTGAAAAGCTGCAAGGCCATCAGCCATATTCTAGATGCATGACTGCTTATTCCATGGTAAGGATATGAAGTGTTTATCACGGGGCCTGGTACAAAACAGGTGGGTATAAGACAGGTGCCACTGGACATGATGCATATCACTGTCCATGACTCTCATGTCTGTTAGAAAGTCTATCACTCAGGTGTGCTTTTCACCCAGAGCACGAGCATTTCTAACTTGGGATCTGTGAAAGTGGATAGAAGTGCTATGGAGGCCCATACCTACAACAGGGTAACCTTGCCCTTGGGCAGCCACCTTCATGTGAGTATCATCCAGATGGACACTGTGTCCCAGAGGCCAGTGGACAATGGGGTACCCTCTTCAGGAAAGCCCAGCACAGCCAAGGCAGCCATGGTGCAGAGCACTGCAGGTTCAGGCCTGACCACATTTCCTGGTCACTTTCTGTCAAATCATTTTTCTTTTTTAAATCATAGCCCTCTGAGACTCTGAGGTGTTCTGAAGGGAACCATTTGTTCCTGATGTAGATTTCAAGATTCCACAAATGTCACAGTAAAACAGAGAAACTTGCCTGAGAAAGACAGACAGACCCAGAATTCCTCTGGGATCCTCCTCCACTATGGGATGGGAGGGTGTGGTGCAGTCAACCTTCCCAGAAAGAGCCACAAATACAACCACCTAGAGAACTCCATATGTTCAGATCTAATTAGCCTTATTCTGCACACTGGAAAAAAGATCTTTAAAAAACCAAAAGTAATAGCATTATTTATTACTCTGAGCTAATTTTGTTTTCTGGGTCTGCAAAGGATGGTAGGAGTGCATTTAGCAGGCATGCATACAGATACACATGTGTACAGATGCAGAGACCACATGAGTACATGCGCACTGACATAAAAATGGGCCTGAGGAGGAAAAGTTACCTGGTTTGTCCAGCAGGTGCATTGTGCCTTACCTGGGGGGAAATGAGATGTCCAGTTCATACAGTCTATCTTTAAAGACAGACAACTCTTTGTCAAACTCCAAGAGCTAAAGAAAAAATAAGAAAATAAAGTCACCTAAGTTCTCTTCACTGGAGGTACAATGCTCTACGTGCAGCAGGGACGTCCATAACTTCCAGAAATCCACAGGGCTCAAGCATTCAGTGTCATGTCTGCCCTACCTAGTAGCTGCTAGGTCAGGTCACCAAAAACCTGGGGTGCCTACCTACTCAGCTCTGTCCACAGCAGTGCAACCTGCAGCTCTTGATATGCTTGGCTCTGCTTACTCAAGACACATGCAGGAACCCTAACAGATATGCACGGAGTCTGGGCACTCCTCACCAGTGTGGAAAATGCTTTCTCACAGAAGAGACATTACTCCTGCTGTGTGAATGCCCAAATTGATTCACACAGCAAGTGATGTCAACTTTGTGTGAGTAGATCATTTCCACACTGGTAAGATTCTGACAACTCAGGAGGAAATGTTCATTTCTACATGTGGAGAAGGCAGCAAAAAGCCTGTCTCCTCGGGATGTTTCAGAGACCAATTCCAGAGGGTATTGTGCCCCCTGGAAGGAAGGGATCCCCACTGGCTGCATCTCTGGATGATCACCATGCACATCCTCTGGGATGCTGTTCATTAATCATGTCCTACTCCACAGCTGTGTAGGGGCATGGCATTGTACTGGGGGCTCCCCTCAAAATCATACCATGTCCTTCCTGCCACTTCATCCATCATTCCTGAACATGTAATTAGCAGCATCATGTACACAGTAATTACCTATGTGCCAAGCTGCTACCTGGCCACCTGCACTGGGCTTCCTGCCTGTTTTCCACCAGAGTACCACCTTCACCAGTCAGAGTTTGATGGGCCTCATTCTTGCTCATTAGTTGGTGTGGCCTGAGATTGAACTGAGGTTAGGTCACATGAAAGTTGCAATGCCCATCAGAAGTGGCAGTGCTTAAGACAAAGGGATAGGAGGAATAAGCTGAAGCCTCTTTAAAGCAAGGGACCATCCAAACAGAGCTGTCCTATTCCAATCATACATCATCAAAGTCACATTCTGCAGCATCCTAGATGTTTAGAGACATGAACCAGAGTCCCAAACTGCTTGATGTGACTCAAAGGTACCACAGAATCAATCTCTCACTGTTAGGAAACATCCACAGCAAACCTCACCCAGCTCAAAGCTGTTCCTGGCAGCCACCAGACTGGGGAATGTTGGGTTTCCACATTAGGGAACACCAGGGCTGGCAGGCAGACTATGTGCTAAGAAGGCTGTGGGCTTCAGTATGGCACTGACATGGCTTTGGCCAAGATTAACAGTAAGAGCAACCACTCCAGCTCTGTGGCTGCCTGTCTGGGAACAAACCGCTGCCTGTGAATAAACTGTTGTGGTGGTCTCTTAATGAATGTCAGGGACAAATGTCAGTTTCAGAGAAGTGCAGGGAGAGTCTGAGGATCATGCTCAGCTATACTCAACAATCTTGTTATTTCTTTTACATTTACTGCAGACTTTTAAGGAAGAAACTAAACCTCAGGGTTGCATCAAACCCCATGTGACACCTTATAACAGCTCCCCAGGGTGACTTTGTAAGTTATCTTGGATGGCTTATAAATTCTAAGCATGCTTTTTTAAGTTATCACTGTACACACACTTGCCTTCCCTTCCATGTTTTTAGACTCCATGCAAATATTTCATCCTATCTTGCTCTGCTCCTAAGGTAGCTACTCCTGGTCCTCTTAAGAACCTATGGAGGCCCAGGTCTCTTGGTTCCAGAGAAATGTCTGTATCCCGGCTGGCAAAGGAAGAGCTGGCTGCTTATAGAATTCTAAGCTATCAGTTTTCTCTTTGCTCAAACCATTCCATCATTTTCTGGCTGCTGAGGTTGCTGGGGACACTAATTGCCTGTGGCATTCTTGCAGGATAATCTAACTTCTTTCCCAGCTTCTTTCCACAACTATATATCTAGAAGCTCTGTGGATTTTCTGGTCTATGAGTTCTTTTTTTTTTTCATGGTGGATAGTTCTGTTGTTGATTCTTTCATATTTTTTAATAATTAAAAATGTAGTGTACCCATGTTTATAGCAGCATAATTTGTAATAGCAAAATCCTGGAAACAATCCAAATGCCCATCAACCAAAGAATGGATAAAAAAAGATGTGGTATTTTTATAAAATAGAGTATTACTCAGCTATAAAGAATGATAAACCAGAGACTTTTATAGGTAAATGGATGCAATTCAAGTCCATACTCACAAGTGAAATAAATCAGACTCATACGAGTAAACATTTGTATTGTCTTCCTAGTGTGAGAAGCTGAAAGAGTAAATAAGATGTTATAAATGCCTATTAATTCTGGAAATAATGTGTTTGCCTTCTGAAGTTTTCCTTCCTTTTCATATTTGTTTTAATGATTTCAAGCTGTTTGGATTTTCATATCAATTTTAGAAAAGCCTGTCAACTAAAGAAAAACTGAAAATTTCATTAGAATTAGATTATTAGATCAGTTTTTCTGAAATTAGATTTTTAAAAAAAACTGTTATCTTCAAGTGTTTCACCTGAGAATATATTTCTTGAAATGTTCAATTTCTAGTTTTCTGTATACAGATCTAGTAAATTTGGTGGCAAGATTTATCAGTATTTTATGTTTTAATACTCCTGTAAACAAATCCCCTGGTACTGGGGATTGAACTTGCGCTTGCCAGGCAGGCGCTTATGCCACTGAGCTAAATAAAGTGTTTTGTTTTAGTCATTATGAAAAAAGTATAGTTGCTTTTCAATAAACATTTAAAAATTATATAGAGTTATTCTATAACTCTGACTATTGAGTCATTTGACATTCTTGGGGTTCTACCCAACTTATTGCTGTGCTTCAGACTCCTGCTACCAAGGGAGCGGTTCCTGAATGGTACACAGCTGGGGACTGTGAGCTCAACATGATCTTTTGAATTTATGGAAATTTTCTAGTTGTCAAGTGCCTGTTGGCATGCCCTCCAACAGTCTAATCTAGTGATAGGAAACAGCAGATAAGGAGCTCTCAAAACCCAACTTCCACTTTCCCACAAACAAGTGTAATTACCTTACTTTTCTTTATGTTTTGAAGGGAAGTCCTGGAACCTCAGACATTACCCAGTCCTCACCAACAAAGATGGGTGCAGGCAGAAGCCCTGGTCTCAGTCAGAAGCCCTGGGCAACCCCAGTCCTGCCCATAGCGCCTCCCAAGCACCCCAACAGGTGACATTGAGCAGGGAACCATCCAGAATACAGGGCAGGACACTCAGAAGAGAAAGAGCCAGCACACTCCACCTAGGGGGATCAGGGAAGTAGCTATAAAAAAGAAGGACTCAGCCTGCACAAGGAAGCTACAAGCTATGTATGTGCTGCTTCGTGGCCACTGGACTCAGAGATTGTACACAAAGAACCACTTTCAAGAATGCTTGAGAAGGGCTGGGGATTTAGCTCAGTGGCCTAAGTGCCTGGTTTGTAAGTACAAAGTGGTGAGTTCCATCCCTGGTACACACACACACACACACACACACACACACACACCAAAAAAAAAAAAAAAAAGAATGCCTGAGAAAACTAACCTCCCTACTCATGCAAGGTGGATATCAACCTCCAGCTAGTGATGTGATGGGTTTGCCTGAAATTTTCAACTAAAGAACAAACAATTAATGTAAACACATGAACACACAGGCAAGTTACAGAGAAATGAGCAAACTGGGGAAAGAATGAATAGGCCTGAGGCTGCTGGGCATGCGGGGACGGTTAGCAAGTGGAAGCCATTTTTACTCCCTCTCAGCTCCACCGCAGGGGTCTTCAGTGGCTATTCTGTCTGGAATGGCAAAACTGAGGTACTGCTCAGCAGACTAAGGCCACTGTCTCATTGCTCCTCCCCTGTTTTCAAAGGTGTGAAGTAAAAATAAAGGAATCAGATATCTGGTTTGAAATGAATTTGATCTTTAAGTTGCTTCAATAGTAACAGAGCCCAGGAGGGATGGGTTAGGAACTCTACAAGCCACCCTTGCCCACATGACACTGTTCATCTGACAGTGGCAATATAGTCTCCAGTCTCAAGTCCCCAGCCCCCATGCTAAAAGAAAAACTGTCACACGGTACTGCCTTTCCTTAAATCAAACACTACTGACTAACCTGTCTTTTAATAGAGAGATATCCTGATATTTGAATAGGTATATATTCTGATTTCACACATGCTTATTAGGCATGTATAGTGTGCCAAGTATTTGCTGACCATCAACAAAACAGACTCAGTCACTGCCTTCCTGGGCCTTCACATCTAAAGGTGACACAGAGGTTAATAGGAAAGTCACACAAACAAATGTAAAACTGTTCTGTAACTGTGTGAAAAGTAGACAAAGGTGGGCCTACTAGGTCCCACTCAGCTGGCTAGCTCAGACAGGCGAGTGGGACTCTCACTGTGTGTGACTGGTGTGGATGCTGCTCAAGGTTCCAGCCCTGCCACATCAACACGAAATGATGCAGATTAAAGTCATTGCTGCCACCAGCACAAAATATCAGAGGTGTTTCTGATTAGAAATCACACTGCATTTCTGTTGAATTGATAATTTGTATCTCTTTGAGATTTTTCACAAACATGATAACCAATTTCACATGTATCTTAAACATTTTTCCTGATTACAAAGTGAAAAACAGCGAAGGCCATGTGTAGACAATGATAAAGCAGCTGCTGGTCATACGTATCTGTCAGGAGCTGTCCCAGCTGCACAAATTCCACTGTTGCTGCAGAGACACTGAGCTGATAAAGAAAAAGAAGCCCAGAAAATCAATGCATTTGGAGCTTGGGCGGTTGCTAAACACACAGAAAACATCTCTATCCAACAGGCCAAGCACCTCGAAAATTCCCAAGCCCTGCCCTGGGACAGCCAAGGAAAATTTAATCTCTCCAAATCCTCACCAGGGCACTCCATCCTGCAGCCCTGACAGCCACACTTATAATTAATTATACAATTTCGATGAGAATATCGACTAAACAAAGCTATAAATCATAGAAAAAGTCAATAGGCATGGACACATTCAATCATGTCCCAGCCAATGATTACTACTCTTAAAATACAATAATTATTTTCAGAAGCCAGCTTGAATTAAATTTCTGTCAGACGGGTACAAGACCCGTGGTTGATGAAGGATGCGATGGATTTTGGGGGCTGAGTCCAGTGTAGGCACATCCATCCTGTGGATGGTAGTTTGTTTCTAACGCACACAGCGCAGCGTGTTTAACCAGACCATGAAGATGAGATTATCTCTGATACTCATTAGACTGTTTATCTTGTCCCTCCAGGGCCAGTGAGGATGACTCCCAGATTCTAGTCATGACTGACGGCCGCTGATTCCTCTACACACCACATAACCTGGGTATAGGCCTGGGCCTGTACATGTCAGCATAAGCCCCCAAGACACTTCTAAGGGCACTGTCTCTCAGGATCTCTGAAAAGCAAGATGGGTGAGGCTACAGTCAAAGGTCCTGTTTACTTCTGGCTCTTTGGAGAAAGTACGCAAACCTGCCTAACAGGGCACAGGCCACCTGTACTCTGGGTAAGGTTCTGGACAGGCCACATTCAGAGGGTCTGCAAGGCTTTCTGAAATCATCACATAGAAATGTTCTCTACCTCAATTCACCTGTAGTTTTTCACATTAGAATGATATTCAAAGGTTTTAAAAATTCAAACTAGTATTCTTTAAAAGGATACAAAACTGTATCCTGTGGTGAATGCAGAAGATTAACATCTATGGTAGAACAAAACTAAGAAAACCATACACAGCCTTTGACCCACACATGAGACACTTTCCCTGATGTGTCCAGAACCTGCATGCCTTCCACCTCCATCTCCAAGGCACTGCTCAAGCTCAGGCTGTTTTCTCCTCAGCTGTTGGAACTCATTCTCATCAGTCTCTTTGCTCCTTCTAGAACATTCTATTCCCTCAGCCACCATAGGCCTTCCTCAGAGGGGTTCTCTACTTACTCTCTGCCTTGTACATGGGCCTGGGTGACCTTACTCTCATAGCTCTGAGAGGCTGGCTCTGCTGGTGACCTCACAGCACCATATCTCAGCTTCTAAGCTCAGATGACCATGCATTGTGAGGGGATAGCTCCTACCTTTCTTGAGCACCTGACTTCCACACAGGTTTTCCCACCTACTCTGCTGAGGTGAGCTGGGATTCCACCCTGTCTGTGTGGACAATAAGATGACAGAGCCACTCTCTTAGCATCATAGTGGAGCTACCTCTCTAGCAGGAACTACTATGGAATAGTAAGTCTCCTTCATGACTAAGTTTGTAAAACAGCATTGGTGGGCACCTAAAGAAAGTCAACCTCACCAGGCCTTAGAGCAGTAATGATGAATCTTTTAGAGCTTTTAATGATACAAACACCTCACTGTGGCACAAATGCCATAGTTTTACACCACTGCCCTAGAGGCCCTGAGGAGGAAAGAGACAAGAGGAAGGGAATCAGTGAAAGTATGTGTGAGTAGATGGGTAGGTGGCTCCTGTGGAAAAGCAAAAATAGATTCAGTGATGCCAGTGATCAGCCTTCTAAGGCCAAGTGGATGTGAATTGAAAATGAGGCTGAGGCCTAAACCTATGCAGCAGCAGAGAGGTTCTGTGCTTAGGAGGGGAGATGACTCAGGAACCAAGAAAAGAGTCTGGGCCAGACACCAACCAGTGAGAGAGCTATGGGAGTCACAGAAGTATCCAGGTTCTGGGTTGAACCAGCACACTGTAGCTGTT
Organism: Hydrochoerus hydrochaeris; assembly: GCA_004027455.1. Lineage (NCBI taxonomy): Eukaryota > Metazoa > Chordata > Mammalia > Rodentia > Hydrochaeridae > Hydrochoerus > Hydrochoerus hydrochaeris. The sequence continues at coordinate 85,736 of PVLA01006621.1, read as the reverse complement.
TCCTAAGAGAAGAGATAGGATACAGGGAGGGTATAGATCTGAACTCCAAACAGGTAAATTAAGGCACCCAAACTCATCCAAAATAAGCCAGTAAAAGCATTCTGTGTTTGTGTCCCACGGTGACTGGCCCACAAAGCCTGGATCTCCTCAGTGCCTGTATACTCTCATTTCTACCACATCCCTCACAGCAATCCTGCCCCCTGCCCATGGCAGCCTTTGCTGGGGCAAGAAGTGGCTATGACCAGCTTCAAGAACCAATCCTGTACTTTTCAAGAAAGTGGGGGGGGGGGACAGGAACCGGGACATACTATGTACAGGTACAAGTTCCCTATGATAAATGTAAATCATTGTGCATATCCAAATTGTACTAATAATAAACATTAAGAAAAAAAAAAGAATGGATGCTGACTTGGGCACTGGCAGTTTTAACACTTCTATCACTCTGCAGCTTGGAACCTCCCATGGAGGGAGTTCATACCATAGAAACTGGTAGATGTTTCAACGGGAGTGCCTCACCAGGCACTGATCCACATTTACTAGAAGAGCTACTTGCATTGTAAGTTTCCAACAAATATCTGTAGCATAAATTCATTTAAAATGACACACGACTATACCACAATAAAAAAATAACAGCTTTAGAGACTACATGTAGATCACCTCTCAGTGTAGGACTGCATGCAGCCTTCCTAGGGAAGGCCAGGGGCTCAGGACAGAGAGTAGAGTCTGATAGCTGGGGCCACTATTGACTGATTTGAGCTGCATGTTGTCTTTAATATTCAATTCAATTTACACACATGTACACACAGACACATTCACAGCCACCCATCATACACACGAACTCACACAGTGTACACAACACAAATCAGTATTCTGGTATTCATGCATGTTCATATATATACATGCACAGAACAAGGCCAGCAACAGGTGTGTGAGGGGTTAGTACACAACCATCATTATGCTCACATGTGGCCTTTCCCCATTCAAAAGGAAGCTTAATGCCCACTGCCCACCTAACAAGGACTCTCCCACCTAAGGCAACCAAGATCTCATCTCCCCCACATAAGAGTTTTAAATGCAGATGGTGGCACCTAGCCTGCTAACAGGAGCACAACCCAGGCAGCTTAGCCCACCCCAGGTGCTAGACAAATCCCACCACCTGTTCCCCATAAGTCATCCTTAAGCCCAGACAAAGGAGCAGAGCCCTGGATGGTTTCTTGTGAGCAGAAGCACAGGGGAAGAGTCCTAGGATAACTAACCACACATCAGGAAATAAAACTCACCGCAGTGCCATTGTTGTCCCGGAAGACTTCCTGGTTGAAGTAGTCAAAGAGCTTCTTTTCTAACTGGAGCACAACCTGCCAAATCAGAGTGGCCTCAGTGCCCAGTGGGTAGGCACATGTGTGTAAACAAGCTTATCACACCCTCCCAACCCTCTACATCTCCAGGTTCTGGAGTAACTACAGGGGCCTCATTCTTCCTGTCTTGGTATGCCAGTTGTCACTGGCCCACAGTCATAGGCCACTTACTTTACGGTCATTATCTGACTCCCGAAATATCAACTTCACCACTTCGTTGGTGTCGGCAGCCCGAACCGTCTGCATGGTGGCCTTTGTGCAGAGAGTCTGTAGAAAAACATGAGAAAACTCAGTCCCAGAAGAAAGTTGGCTTGCCTAGGCAATGTCCTCCAAAGCCATACTTTCCTGACCTTTCCTGATTAGTGAGTGAATTCCTGGCCTCTCCACTTGGAGGAGAAGGTACGTTGGTGTTCCCTTCCCCAAGGGTTTCACACCTCACGCTGAAAAGCCCTACCCCTTCAGTCACCCCTGCGCTACTCCCTCAGAGTTCGATGGCCATGGCGTCACAGGACTGTGGCTAGGTATAGCTGCCACACCACAGACCAAAATGTGTTCTGTGCTTCCATGTGAAAACAAAGTCTTGCCAGCAGTGCCCACAGTTAGGGCAAGTCCAGCTCCTAATCTGCTGCCCTGAACTTCCCCCACTTGACAGCTGGAGAGAATTTTTTAAAGGGAAGCCAACAACTAGGTTATGTTAAGTATACTCCAATAAATTTGTTTTTAAAAAACAATATAGGATTTTTACTTAAAAAGAAAGACCACTATAACAAAAGTAACTGACTTTATAAAGTCTCTTCACTGCAGGAGCTAGCTCCACTGCTGGGTCCAGGAGAGTCGGCCTAGAGTTTAGGACTGCAGTGACAGACACCTGGGTGTGAGCCTCATAAAGCCTTCAGCAGCCTAGTCCAGCCCACCTGCTGCACTGTGGGGACAGCACTTCTATCCTATAGGCACTGGGGACAAGGGACACCCTGGTGTATACAGCATCCCAGCAGGGCTGCTACTCCGGAAGCACAGTCCAGGATAGGCCATTGATATTCAGGGCAAGATCAGCTAGCTGGGCCACACCTCCAAAGTGGCTTTTGGACCTCTGTGTCACAAATCAGTCTGGCCGCCTTGGAACAGTGAGAGGATTAGGATACACACCCAAACAACCCAGCCAAGCTTGGCCACCCTGGGTCCCATGGAGGTCCTGGCCCCATCCAAATGCTAATGCGCTTAAGTGGCTTAAGCCTTTCTGGTGAAAGGGGAAGGCTCCGGGCAGGCAGACTGCCATTGTGGCTCCTTCAAGAAGCGTTTCAGGAAATTCATGGCTCTGTCTCCTGAAGGCATCTGCTGGAAACATTCTAAAAAACTGCTTAATCTTACCACTTGAGGCGACTCCCAAAGGATAAACACAGGATGGTCCCCAGATCTCCTGCCTCCCTCACTTCCCCTACACCCTCTCTTTTAGAGATGCTTCATTCACAAGTTTTAAAGAAGTGATCAGGGACTAAGCATGGGCAAAATCCTGCTTTCCCTTTCCTTTCAATCCAGGGAAGTTGTGACCACTCATGCAGAAAACCTCCAGGCCAGCCCTTCCGGCTCAACTACTACAGAAGGGATTCTGTCTTTTTGAAAGAAGAAAACAAAACAAAACAAAACAAAAATAGTCTGAATACTATTTTTAACATGCCATCTAAGATTTATTTCATTATTAGTAGCTATGTGAAAAAGCATTAGAAGGGTGGTGGCCCAGCACATTCTTACTGGCTCCTTAAAGGCCCATTTTACCTCTTGGAATTTTCTTTCTTGGTATACTAAGAAGTTCACCTCTTTTATGGATAATGGAATTCCTGATTTCCTCCGGTTTAGACAGCAACCAAAACATGCCACCTAGATCCAGTGCCCCAGGCATTGGTGACAGCAGCAGAAGGCCATTTTCTGTGCAGTTGAATCACATATTTTTACAGTCCATTTAATTTGCACAAAGCCACCCAGTGATTAGAGGCCCTGATGCACACGTGTGCAACTGGCCTGCTTGACTCATCCCAGAAATCAAAAATCTGTCCCTCTACCCCCCACTCAACTGTCACAAATGCTCTCCACAAAGTTCAAAACTCTATTAAGGGTAAACAAACTATCAATCCTAACAACTCAAGCCTTAACTGCAATATTAAAAAGCCTATTTATTTATTTATTTATTTATTTATTTTGGCGGGGGGGGGGTGTCGAACTCATGACCTCACGCTTGCCAGGCAGGCGCTTATGCACTGAGCTAAATCCCCAGCCCCCAAAAAAGCCCTTTTAGAAAAACAGAAATGAACCTGTGCTGACACATATAAATGAATACATGATCAGAGTTAGTGTGTCTTCCTGGGCCTAACAGAGTCTGATTTAGGAGAACTCTTGGGGGGCAGGGTGGCTCCAGAGCTTAAGAAAAGTCAGAAAATACATTTTTAGATCCTATGAGGCAATTTTGGACTATGGGAATAATATAGATAGCTAAGTAGTTAGAAATATTATAGGCAGTCACATAGGGCTAGGCCCTCAAGGAAGTCAGTGCAAAAGATGAGAACACATTACAACTGTAGCTGGAGGTGCATCTGTCAAACACCAGGCCTCAAGATAAAGATGAAATGACCAGGCAGGCCCACATGCCTCTCCAATGGATAAACAATAAACTGACGATAACCGGTATCACTTCGTCCAATAAAGTCTAGATAGATATCAATCACACAGATGGGTAACCAGGACCTCCTGAAACATCTCTTTCTAAAAAGACCCTTGTTCTTCCCATGCACACTTACTACAAGACCTGCTTCCCCACTGGATCAATATTATCTAAGCAGCTAGACTTATAATCTTACTGGTTGATCACAGTTTTGAATCACATTGTACCCACCTAGTGATTTTTCTCTAGTAAACTCCCTTTGAGAAGTATGCTCATTGGCAATCCACTTTTAGGTCCCCTCATGTCTCTCAGGAGCTCTCAATGAATTTTTCCTACTCTTAACCTCCACTGTTCCTCAGAATTCAGTCTTTGATTTTGGGGAACATGAATTTGGCATATCAGACATACAAGGTTGGGAGTTATATTTATCTCCTCCCATCAGTAAAAGGCATATCAAACAAAAACATATTAAGTTTTTAAAATTTCTGCTAGCAATTGAAACTAGGTAAGACAGCTCTGAGATCAGAGTGAAGGAATAGTCCTTTAACAGTTAAGTTGCTAAATGAGAAAGTTGGGACACATTTCCTGCACACCTATGCATCCACTTTCAGAGTCAACAGGCATTTTTGGGGAACTATCTGTTTGTATTTACCAGCAGCTGGTGAAGTTTGGCCACCTGCAGTTGATTTCTGAGGACAGAGTACCACTGCAGCCTGCACACAGTTTAGCCATAGCAGGCTCCAACAGCAGGGTCTACCAAGGGGCACAGCACACTATTGAGCAGTAGCCTCACATCCACAAGAGTCGCAGCCTGGTTCCAAAGGATCACACAGCCCAGAGTGGGCAGACAGGGAGCCTAAGCAAGCCATGAATCAACATTTTCTATGGGTCACTGACACTAGCACTGTAGTGGCAGGACTCAGCATCCAGTGATCACTTATAAATGGCATACATGCCTCTTCACTGGAATTTGTGCTGTTTTAAGAAGCCAGGCAGATATGGTCTCTGTATCCCTGAAGCTGCTGAGTATCTAGACATTTAGATAGGTGAGCAGTATGGCCTATTAGGGAAGTAGAGGAAGGTTCAGCCACAGCAGAGGAAAGCTCCAGGTAGAGACTCCAGGTTGTGTGAGCAAAGGCAGGCCAGGGCAGGCGTCTAAGCATGGGAAAAGAGGCCATGGAGAGCCCTGGGAGGAGGCAGGGAAGACGGCATAGGGCCAGGAGGTCTGCAAGAGAATCTGCTTCTGGACTGGGGTGGTAGAGCCACAGAGAGGGAAGATAACATGACATAAGAAGTGATCATGACAGGGACACAGCCTTAAGAAGAGAGTAGAGCTGGACTGGGAGATAGGATTGGTAGAACCACAGGGATGAGGCACTGGTATGAGAGAGGTAAGAGTGGGGTTGCCAGGTGTGGTGGCTCATGCCTGTAATCCCAGTACTTGGGAGGCTGAGGCAGGAGGATCATTGCAAGTTCCAGACCAGCCTAGGCTACAAAGTGAGCTCAAGGCCAGCCTGAACTGTGAGAGACCCTTACTCAAAAAGGCAAAAAAAAAAAAAAAAAGAATGGGGTGGGGCTACTTTTTAGGTAAGTAGAACAGAAATGGGGGTATTTGTACCACAGCCTGTGGTTCCCTGCTGTGAGTCCCCCTGTGGCCTTGAGGGTCCCTTTGTTCCTCAGAGGCAGAGGAAATTCAAATGTTCTTCCAGGAAGCACACACTGTCTGAAAAATACTGCTAGGTAGAACAGGAATGGCATGCCTTTGTTGCTGCCTTGTCCCCACAGACTGTGATACTCCTGGGCTTCACTCTTTAATCTGGACTCCTGGGAACCTGCAGAGAGCCCTGTTCAGATCACAGGATATATAACCTAAGGGTTGGTTTTGGTGCACATCTTAAACATTGGTACCACTGAGGCAGGAACAGCCTATCACCACATTAGAAATCTAAAGTCAGCTGATAGCATCTCTACACAGGGAGGAGCTAGTCCTGAAACAGCATGGTAGGCAATGTGTGGCCTGTGCAGTAAACCCTGGAGGCCAGGGCTAGTGCCACGATTGACACGACATGCTGTGGAAGAATCACCCAGGTAGGGAGGCTGCAGTGAAGGGAGACAGAGTTCAGAGTAAGATTCAGAGCTACTGGAAAAAGTTACCTGGAATAACGGGCTCAGGAAATCCCTTTCTTCTGCAATGACTTAGTCTAATTCTTAGATTATTTCTTGCTAAATACTAGGTTCTGTTCATGTTTTCTAAAATAGGCCACGCTGCTAATTGCAGGCATGAACACCCTCCCTAGGACCAGTGCCCAGGTTCTGGTGACAGTCCTGGCTCCATCTGGAGCTGTGCTTTGCCAGCCCCTTCTTTGAGGGAGCCGTCCTGGGTCTTAGCCCTCCCAGAGTAGTTGAAGAGCTCCATGGTGGGGTGCAGAGCCCAGCTCTCTGAAGGGCAGGCAAAGCTACCTATGCCAGATCAAAAGCTACTAGGCAAGGTGCTGCTGCCATTTTTTCTACTGCAACCAGTATCCATGGCTCTCCTGAAATCACCCAGATTGTCCCAAGAGGGGGAGGACAGATAGCACAAACTACTCACTTTGGACCTGGCCATTGTCTCTGGCACATCTTATCCCAAAATCTGTGGGAGCGGTGATTAGGCTGGTAGAAGGCTCCCTGATAACCACAGCCTGAATTTTGTGAAGCCACCAGATGCAGCATTGTCTGGCCCAGGATAGCACTCTGGAAGGGGTTGACAGCACCATTGTAAGGGTTGGCCCGTCACTCACTAGTGGCCGCACAAAGCAGGGAGGGCAAGGTTTAATCCTGACTTCAGGCAGCAGATGAAAACCAGCGGCCAGCTGTTCCAAACTGTTTAAGGCACTAGCATCTCTCAGCCTCACCAAGGCCGAATGCTCCCCAGCTTCTTCACCTCCTCAAAAGCTGCTGCTTCTTGCTTTCCCTCCAGGTGGGGGCAAGAGGCAACATATAAATAACTACTTGTCTCCAAACTCAGACACATTATAGGTAGCTGCTGGGAAACATTTCAGCTCATTCTCAGGAATTAATCTGTCCTCCAAAAATTTAAGCTAGCTCTCTCTTTCCTTCCTTCCTTGCTTTCTTTCCTTCCTTCCTTTCTTTTTCTTTCTTTCTTTTCCTTCCTTCTCTTCTCTTTCTTTTTCTCTCTCTCTTTTTTCTTTCTTTCTTCTTTCTTCTTTTTCTTTTCTTTTCTTTTCTTTCTTTCTTTCTTTCTTTCTTTCTTTCTTTCTTTCCAACCTGAGACCTCCTGAAGAAAACCCCTTGCTATAATTCCCACATTTGCCTAGCATCCAGAACATTCCTGTCAGCCTACACTCCTTTAATCCATGGACAAGCAAAGCTCAAGAGTTTTTGCAGGAGTGCTGGAATTCTTGATCATGGCCCCCTTGTTAGTGAACTTGCTATGTGCAGTGAACAAGTTCTTCTGTGAGGGGTTCCTAGGAGGTGAGATATGGTTCAGACACTTGCCAACAGGGACAGCTAGTTCCCAGACATGTCTGCCACAGGAATGAATCCTTAGGGTGGGTGGATCAAACTTTATCACAAAATAGAAAGTAAAACAACCTCAAAATGAAAACAAAACAGGCTGTTTCTTAAGGCTGTGAAGTCCCTGACCTATCAGAAGACATCACACAGATTCCCTGTAGTGCACCTTATCCAGATGCAGCAGTTCCACTGCCTAGTACTGGCCTCACCAGCATCTTAGATCCTAACACCCCAGCCAGAGAAAGAATAGAGCAGTGGGACCTCTACCTCTATAGAGGCCGGTCTAGCTTACTCCAGGCAATACCAACTGGGACCTACAGATGCAACCATCTGCTACTGGAGTTCTTTTCATAAAGCCTTCTTTAGTGTTCAGGACAGGACTTGGAACCTCCTGCTTTATAATCTACTTAGCTATGGTTTGTGCCACAAAGTGAAGATGGCTTTAAACCAGGTTCTGACAGGTCTGGTAGTTCCCAAAGTCCTCATCTGTTGGGTGCCTCAGACATGTACATGTGTCTCCTGCAGTCCTCATCTAAGGTTCCTCAAAGTGGCTACATCAGAGCTCCAGAGGCTGTTTTACAAGCAGATTGTCAAGTGAATTAAATGGGCAATTCTTACCATTTGAAGTCATCTCTCACATGGAGGAAGACAGTGCTCAACAGTACTCAACTCTTGGGCCGAGGATTTAGATCAGCTGCATAAGCATCTGCCTGGCAAGCGCGAGGTCATAAATTCAATCCCCGGTACCAAAAAAAAAAAAAAAAAAAAAAAGATGGGCTGGGGATTTAGCTCAGGGGCATAAGTGCCTGCATGGCAAGCACAAGGTTATGAGTTCGATCCACGGTACCAAAAAAAAAAGTACTCAACGCTTAAGTACACTTCTGCCTAGCACTTTTTTTGACTTTCAGTGATGCCTGTGGGATGATGAAAAATGGAAGAGGAAGGCAGAATAGGGAAGAAGGTACAGAACTCAGCCTGTACCCCTCATGGAATTCAGCATCAGATACTTCCCTCTCACTGAAGACCTCATCAACAGAGGGAAGCAGCTGGTGGGTGGGCTTGAAGATCCATTTTACCAATTTTTCATGCCCATCCCTCTAGATGTGACCCTGCTCCTGAGCTTTTATCCTTCTGACAACTTTAGGCAGGAAAACATGCAGACCTTTTGATAGCATGAAATCAGGAACAAAGGCACAGGGACAAAGAAGGGTGAGGAGCGGCTGCAGTTGGCTGGCTGGATTTCAGCCATAGGCAGATGTTCACAGGAACATCAAAAAGCAGATGCTTGTAAAAGAAATGAGCCTTAAAACAAAGGTTTTAATAGTTTTTTTTTTTAAAAAAAAAAAAGGTGCCTAAAAAAGCAGCATGCCTGCTCATGATAAATCTCAGCAGAAAGCATCTTGAATTTCAATAATATACTTTCTTACTCTTTAACTCTCAGGTTCATCTTGGGACTCCAGAAACAGGATAAAAACACCTGACACATCTGTGTGTTCAACATCACTGCCTACTTGTTCATTTGCAGGCATTTTCTGCTTCAAGGGACTATAATTTACTGAAACCTCAGTCCTGATCTCCAAGGCTTCAATAAGAAATAACAAGTAAATCAACAGTAAAATGTACATGGGAAGTTGTTCTAAAGCAGCAGGACCCAGCTGCTGGACCAAATGAAGCCACATCTGGGTTTTGAGGGACAGCATTTCCAACTAATGAAAGCAAAGCTGGAAACTGCCCTGGGTCCCGGAAGGCCAGGAGTAGGCGGGATATCTCTGTGCTGAGAATAAAGCAGGAGTTGGTCTCCAAGGAGTTTTACACTGATTACTATAGCTCTCATATGGCACTGGCAGGGAAGGCTGGAGAAACTGTGAGCCCTTCCTATGCACACTTCTCAGGACAGGGCTCACCTGGCCTGTCTACTCATACAGGCTTCCTTTGCAGCCATGTTCAGTCACAGATGGGATAGCTATTTCCTACCCCCATTTGAACTCTAATAAATCAAAGTACTGCTCATGGCTATGGGCCATAGGTTCAGGCCTCCACCACATCATCTAAAGGAGCAGAGGCTTCTGAGAAAACTACAAACCTGAGGGGCTATACCAAGGAAACCTCCTACCCAGATTTCACTTGCTTTTCCCAATGCAGGTGATTTCTCTCTGCACAGTCTGTGAACAGAGGATGCCCACAACTTGAAAGTGATGCCATTCATAGGAGTGACAGCACACATCAGCATTCAACATCAGTCTCTACCTTCATTTTGGACACTTTTGAGTGTGATACATGTTTGCAGTTTCTTCCTAGGAAAGGAAATTGCCTTTTTGGCTCAGGTGGTGGAGAGGCCCAGGTGGTGTAAACTTGCACTGAATCTTTGCAGCAGAATCAGACAAGACCAATAATTTGCATATAGCACATTCTGTAAGAGCTGACCTTACTTGAGCTGCAAATGACCTGGATGACTCACTTTTGCATCACCAGTTCCCAAGACAATCATCTCCCCTTCCTCTCTAACTGAGGTCTTGGGGTCTTCCATTCTCTCTTTCTCCTCCTCCAGGAAATCACTGATGTCAAGAAAACCCAACCCAAGTAGCCAGTGCTGTGGTGCTGTGATGTAAGCTTATAAACCTGTAGCAGGCTTTTCACTAGAGAAGTGGCCATAGACATGGCAGTAGATAATCTGTTATGGTCCCTTCTTTCTTCTTACAACCCTGTTGTTTTTGTTTAAATTCTAGCCATGAAAATGTTCAGAAGTGAAGTAGGGCTACATCCAGGTACCAGTTCCCAGGCAGCAATGACTAACAAAAGGCACAGAGAAGGACTTCTAGCAGACAGTTCACAGAGAGGCCTACACACTCAGCACAGACTTCCCCCAAACAACTCAATGGAAAATCACTATTGCTAAATTCAAATTTTCTGAATGCTTCCAGAAAATAGAGCCAATTCATATAAACATTTTTCAGGCTACAAATAGTTCCCGGGAATGTTGATCATTAATATAAATTTGTGTCCCACTATATAGTACACTATTAAATCAATATAAGGCAATATTAACTAAAAAGGCCCCAGTACCAATGCTGTATCAAGTGTGCCTGGACACTTGGGTCCCACAGACCAGGATGCCCAGGAGTCAAAGCTGCATCTCAGAATAATACTAGCATATGAAGAGTCTAGGTTTAAATGCAGGCCACTGCAAAGAATTCAGTATCAAGAATTGCATTGTTAAATTCTAAAAAATTACAGCCCTTGTTCATCCACCTGAATTTCAGAAACACAAAATACGCATTATCTGTCCCAAGTGATTAACCAATACTTTGTAACTAATGTCTATAGATATAATAATTTCAGGTCTTAAACATATTCATGGAGCAAAATATGAGCACGACTGCTAAGTCACTTAACTGATGGCTCTAAGATGGACATCAGTGACTTTCAAATTTGTATTCATCACTGGTAACTTGGGGATTCAAGGGATATAGAAAATAGCATCTCAATAAATTCTCTGACCATACCCTTTTAGGGATGGAAAGATCACTATACCCCAAATATCTGTGTGTACCCAAAAGATGTGCATGTCAACAGCTGTCCACACTAATGGTAATGTGTGATGCAAATGAGCAGCTCCTCACCTCATAGGACTCCTGTGGAGGGGCCACCTGAACACTTGTTGAGGTAAGAGGCCAACAGCAAACTGGCAAGTACAATGCCACACTTGGCATGACTAAGTGGCTTGTAAAAATAATCTCAAATTAACTGTAGCCAATGATTTACCTTCCTTTCGTAGGACACACACACACATGCAGCTTCTGAGAACCAAGAGCACTGCTATCCTGGCCCTTGCACATATATCCCCACCACCTTACAAGATTTACTGAGGGGAGGTACAGCCCAGGAAGCTGGATGGGGGCAGCAGAGGTTACAGGGAGTGCCACGTCCACAGTTGTGAGTGGTCTGTGGCCAAGCCACAATAGGTCTACAGCTTCATCCCAAATCATTACAGCAGATACTAGACTGGTAATACATCCACAGGGCCATGTACCTCTCAGCTGGACAGGTATCCAGTTAGTATAGTAAATAAAGTACACTGTCATTTTGACATCTGCCTCTAAGTACCTACACAACTCCTCAACATAAACTCAAGTGTGCTTCGTTTGGGTCTGGGAGATGAGCTAGCACATGGGTGCCACAAGAGATGGAGATACAGCCTTGGCAATGGGAGAATGAGGGCTGCAGAAGGCTAAATCAGCCCACCATCAGGCAGGGGCTTGCAATGCATGCTTAACCTGCAGCGAAGTCAGGGAAGGTATTCTGAAAACAAGTGGGCCCAAGATGACTTCCTAGGCTTTTACAGTCAGGGTGGTCTTACTGATATAGAGAAGGGCCTTGAGACTGAGCAACACACAGACCACCTGCTGCTCTGCCTGGAACAGCCCCCATACTCTACCATTTGTCATTTATTTTTACTTCCCAAAACTGGCCCTGCTGAAGAACTCTTAGTTACCTTTGACTCTACATTGATTGGCAGATGATAGAAAGCTATCAATGATGGTTGAAAAAACACTCACTACCCTGACATCACTGTGTGTCACAGAGCTGAGCGCAAGGCTTTCTATAGCAAGCCTATGGTACACTGGTACAATCAATTATAGGTACATTTTGGGGAGCTGTGTGTCCTACACCTACAGTAGCCCTCCACCTCCTTGTTGCACACTGTCAACTGTTCATCCAGAACAACACACCATAAAGACCCCTTCATCTCATCTCCTAAAACAGCTGACTCCCCAACAGCTGGGCCAGGATGGCAGTGGTACTGACACAGCCTAATGGCACCCACTTTCTCCTACACTAGGAGGGCACGGTCCACTTTCTTAAGCAGAAGCCATGGGCGCTCAGGCTCATGTGCATCAAGTCATCTAGTGTTCTCGGCTGCAGCTGGGAGGGGCCTCATAGGAGAGGCACTTCTCCCTGGCAGGGCACTCTCTCCTATAGGTAGAGACAAGCCACAGGGCATGAAGTGGCTTTCTCAGGATGTTCTCAGGTTCAGATTGGCTAGGAAGACAGAAGGCAAACACAGGCTCACAGACACACAGTATCTCAGAGCAGTAACAGCAGGCTCTCAGGGCTGTGTTAAGTGTCACAGTGGAGCCAAGCAGGACATGTGCACAGAAGAGATAGGCTCAGTGAACAGAGAATCTAAAAGTTTAAGGCCCCTGAAAGAGTGTTGGAGTCAAGCCTTTTGTCTTTTGTAAAATAAAGAATTTCTAACATATCCTACTAGTTGAAAACATTGGCTAATTAAAGCTTAAAAGTTATCTAGAAGAAAATAAAAATCCCTTGAATACAAAACCCAAGTAGTTGTAATTCAATTCAATGTTCCACTTTTTCAGTTGATGTTACAGGTTCTAGGTAGAAACAATCCAAGTAGAGGACTCTTTTGCAAGCTAATTATTTAAAAGAAAGTTTAATGATTGATGAATAATTCTGCTCTCATCATTCTTTTAAAAAATAAATGTGCAACTGAGCAGTAGCTTTATCACACATCCTATCTAAGGTTTCATCACCTAGAGCAACACTCCTTCTGCTCTTGTGTACATAAGTAGGATGAATGTCCAGGTGTCTCTGAGAGAACTCATCCAGGGGGATTGGCAGATTGGTAGTGGGAATGACAACAAGATACTAGCTACGACTAACCCTGCCATGCCGAGTGTTATGGGAACCGAGAGAGCTATGGCACTTCAGAGTCAACATCAAAGGTCTGAAGAAGCAGCTCTCTCAGAGGTTTCCAAAAGGTGGCCTGTCTTTCCATCTGCCTCCATGATATGGCTGTGCCTGAACCACATCAAGCCCTAGGTACCTGACCCTTATTACTAGTTCTCTGCTGCAATATGGGCAAAACCCCAAATCACATAAAGCTGCTCTGGGCTGCAGCCTGAGGCTAAGGTGGACACACTAAGAGACCCAGGAGTTGGGTCCCAAATGCATTTAATTTCTGTATGCACATACACATAGGCCAACAACAGCTATCACAGCTGGCCCTGCCCAGCTTCTAATGGACAGTGAGCCCAGATCTCTCTGCTCACAGCCTTGCCTGCATCTGCTGTGCTTGTGGGCTGATGGGTCTTGTGTACAGAGGGGCACTGGAGAGTGGGTCAACAAAGAATCTGTAACCATATGCAAGCCACCATGAAACCCAGCCACAGTGGGCTGGGGCAAAAGTAGCTGGGGATGTTATGAGGCTTCCTGTGAGGCTATCAAGGCTAATACCCAGATGCAATGCCACCTTTCTGGCTAATCTACAGCTGCTTCTGGATACCAGGAGCACCTATAGTCTGGCGAGGGCTCATGCCACCAGATAGCTTGGGTAGGCTGTCCCTGCTGGCCACAGTCTGCCTCACATGACAGACATGATATGGGGAGTGTACACAGGAATCCTTAATAACAATGCTGGGTCCTTTCTCAGTGCCAGTTTGAAAGTTGCATCCTGGGAAGCCTCTGCCAAGCCTGGCTACTAAGCTTCACAATCCTCTTCTCTCCAAAAGGCCCAGCTGGCACCCAAGTGTATACCTCTCAGCAACTGACAACTGGTTTCTGAAAATGGCCACCGGACTCCAAAAATGTATCCATTACTGCCACTGTCAGTAAGGTGATGGACAGCAGGTGTGGTATGGCCGGGCTACTAGGAGACAGGCACGCCTGGTACTGCTGTCACTCTGCGTCACTATGACCAGCTGAGCGCTCCAGCTGCCAGTTGCCACTGCACAAGGGGTAAAACATACTCTCTGAACAATCCCCCAGCAGGGCTGAACTGCAGGCTGCATTATGAATTAGTGGAATGACGCATGGTCCTATTAGACGGCACATGATAATCATGTTTAATTTGTGTATGTTTTAATTATGGCTTAAGCAATGCCAAATTTGATCACAATATCATCTTCTCAGTTCTGCTCAGCAAGCATGTTTGCATTAATTTGCATTTTAAATGCAAGAAGCTGCTCACTCATGGGGGACAAGAGTCTTTCAGCTTTACACACACACGCACACACACACACACACACAGCCTCTTTCATGCGGGTGCTGGGAAAGATTCTGGTAGATTCATCTAACCCCTATAGTCCTCCCTACTCCACACATGATAAGTAAGTCCTCACTGTGCTCTGAAAGCTTCCAGAGTCCAGGCTGGGCCCCCTCAGACACCCCAGGCCCTGCCATACCCAGCAAGATGAACAATTGCTGCATTTAATGCATTTAATTTACTGTAGCCAGGCTCTGGCTCATTGGCCTCTCATTGTTTTGGAGATGGATTTAATTAACCTCTGATGAATCTTGTCAGTAAGCGTGACAGTGTCAGGGTATGAGCAAAGTTTTGTGTACCCTAAGAGGCAGGGTTACCCGATGAGCCTGCTCCCCATGAAAAAGAGGGATCTCCTCACCAGCTAAGAACTGGATGAGGGCTAAAGGGAGTGCTGCTTTGTGTTGCGTTCAACAATATGTTAAGGCAAAGAAAAATCTTGGCCACTAACAGATGTTAGGAAATCAATTTTCAGTTTTACTCCCAAAAGGGAAGCCTTCTCTTTGCCTTCAGTGAAAATATTTTCTACAAGTCTGTTAGGGTGTGTGTCTGGATGTCCTCCCAAAATCTCACACAGTACGGGGCTTTTCAGATGTGGTTGCATCTACAGTTTGTGATTGATTCATAGTCCAACTTTGGGATTAATGGTGAGTATTACATCCATTCTAGGACAGGTAGCTTGCATACAATACAAAGGACAGAGTCACTCTGCCTCTGCCTGTCTGTCTCTCTCTGCTTTTGTTTTTGTTGCCATAAAGAGTTGCCCTCTGCCACGTGCCCTGCCTTGGAGTCATTTGTGGACTGAAACCTCTACAAACTGTGGGCTAAATAAACCTTTCACCCTTTAACTTTGGATATCATGTATTTTGTCCCAGCAATGAGAAAAGTGACTAAGACAAGGGCTGTTTTAGTTACTTTTTACTGATCGCTGAGACAAAATATCTGATGCCCAAAGTTGGGAAAGGAAAGGTTTATTTCTTACAGTTTTTGGAGGTTTCAGTCCATATTCAGTTGGCTCCAAGGCAGGATGGCATGGCGGGACCACAGGTCATGGCGGCTGCAAACAGCAAGCTGAAACTGGCAAGAGAGAGAAACACTTCCTGCCATAATATCACATCCTGGCTCCACCCCTAGGCCAGTGTAGCACTCACATCTCCAATCCAAGGGCAACAATGAACCAATCACAAATGCATAATGCAAAGGCATGAAGCTTGGGGGCCACTGACATAAACCATGACAAAGGCCTTGGGGGCTATGCCACCAGAGTATTTGCCTGTCCAACAGCAATCAGCCCTTCATTTCTGGAACATACCCTTAGGTAGAATGTTCTACACTGAGAAATATACTTTCTTGATACCTTCTCATTAAGAATAACTGTGCCACTGTCTCTGAACTTTCAGGTGACCCTTCCTAATGTTACTCTGACCTTTGGCAATCTTAAAGCAGATTGCCAGGGGAAAGATCTGGCAGAACTGAAGGAACAGATATCCCCAAGAACAAAGAACAAGACCAGTTGTGACTTCCCCTAATTCCAGGAAGCAGGTCTGTAGACATGGGCATCATAGCATCTTAAAAAGACTGCCCTTCTTAGAAGCACCTACATTTAAAGGAAAGGATGTGCCTGGCATCCAAGGTGGCCAGTTCTATGCAATTTTGGTACCAGCTGAAGGCCAGCAAGAGCCATAGTGGCCAGGTCTAAAAGGCTAGCTAGAGTTACAGTGTCCTACAGGGTCCTTAGGCAAGGTTGTGTGGGCTGGGTGGGCAAGAGTATCCTTGATGCTGGCTCTACCTTCTCTCTTGGCAGAAGTCTATATGGTGAAGAGGGAAAGGTATGTAGACCCAAGAGGCACAGCTTGGATCAGTTCCTCGGAGTCAGTGGCACAGCTGAGGGCTGTTTGCTGTGTATCATGAAATTTTTATAAACAGTTGACAATTATTAGTGCCATAAGGGGAAATGGTCTTTGATTCCAGAATTACAGTCTTTAGTTGACTAAATGGCCCTAAAGATACACTAAAAATTATTATTTTCCACTAGGTTTGCTTTACTTACACTTTAAAAATACACTGTGGAAAACATAAAGAGAATTTTTAGCAAAGAAACAACTGTAGGTATCTGTAGGTTTTAAAAGAGCTCAATTAGTGCATGGATCCAAGACACATCTGTTTATTTATTAAACAAATAATCCATTTAAGAACTACTGATTTTCAACTGCCAGGTTAATAGCAAGGACAAGGAGTCTTGAATTTATCATGTATGAGGGGCCATAAACCCAAATCCAACAACTTCATAAAACAGCTGTTGTCAGCAGGCAGCCCCTACGCAGATGCCAAGTAACCAATCACCTAAAAGATCCATCTGGGGGTTGTTACATCCTCCTGGGGAAGGAGTTTTCCTCAAGGGTATCATTACTACTTGAGACATGCTATCCCATTCTGGTGACTGAGAAAAGACATTCTGCAGACAAAATCAGGCTGCTCTCAACAGCCCCAGGCAATGACAGTATGATCAGAGTACACTCAACTTTCCTCCTAAGTCACACAGGGCTAAGTGCAAGTAAGGAAAGCATCCCCCTCACTCATCAAGCACAGCTTCTGCAACCTGTAGGACCTTTTGATTCTCTTTTGTTTAACACCTGCTGGCAGGCACCCTGACAGAAAGCCTGTTGCTTAAAACAATTGCACCCGACACAACATGGACTGGGAGAGTCATTTCAGGGGAGCCTTCTCTGATCTTCTGAGTTCTACCCCCTCGCCTGGAGAAACTTGAGCCCATTTCTTCCCTGGAAATCTGCACAGAAGACCACACAGCACTGTCCCATGTGAAAAGGTGCCATATCTGGGGTGCTGAGAAAGCAACTAGGCATCTAGTTGGAGACTCCACCTCAGAGTTGTGGTTCCCAATGAATGAGAACATGGTGAGGAAACTCAATTCCAGGCAACCAGGACAGCAGACCATGAGGAAAAGTTTCTCCAATAAGGGATAGGAATTTATGCTGAAAATCACGAAGCTCTTTCTTGTAAGCAAGGCCCAAGCCACATGGTTCTGTAAAAC
Organism: Hydrochoerus hydrochaeris; assembly: GCA_004027455.1. Classification (NCBI taxonomy): domain Eukaryota; kingdom Metazoa; phylum Chordata; class Mammalia; order Rodentia; family Hydrochaeridae; genus Hydrochoerus; species Hydrochoerus hydrochaeris. The sequence goes on along the minus strand of PVLA01006621.1, from coordinate 68,100 downwards.
TTGAGCTACAGTAAGATTTGAAATCTAACTCTTCTACTAACCAAGGTGCTCAGTCACTTTTTCTGCATCTATGGCAAATATGGCCCTGGTGCATCAGTCAGTGCCCCATGCTGGGGAATAGGAAGAGAGGCGCATGCCTCTGGCAGGACGTGTACAACACCTTCCTGACCTGGGTCTGTGGTGCTGCCAGCTTGAGTTTGCCCACGAGGTTTTGCAGGGAAATCCTGCCCTAGGTGATGCAGTTCTGGAAATGGCCAACACTTCCTTCTCTTATCTTGTCATCTTCTATAATGTTACACGTGAAGTACAAGCTTCAGTTCAGATATCTTAAAAAGTACGTCTTCAGAAGCTACCTCTTTCTACACCTAAGAAATTCCTTTTACCCAAAGTGGCCTGTTGTGGCATCAGAGGGCTATAGCAGCTGTGGGGAGAGATGCCATCCTGTTGGCAAGTGGACACAGGATTACATTTCAGACTGCTCAGTTTTACCTTGAGGTGACCTACTGGTTAGTCAGTGTCCTGGAAGATTCTGTAACTCAATGACTGCTATAAAATCTGGGAGCTCAGGAAGTGAATCCTGCCCCACACTGCTTTGCATGGGTTCTGAGGACCCTGACTACCTACAGGGGCAGGTTATGACCCACGTGAAGCTTACTGCCTATGCTATGAAAGGAGGCTCCACGTGGCTGTACAGGCAAGGGCAGGATCTCCTGGTACTTTCCCAACAGCTGGGCCCCATGCACCTAGCCTGCCTACCCTCCTGCCCACTTTCTGATGCACAGCTGAGAGATCAATGTCCACGATGGTACCGGTGGTAGCCGGTGGTACTCCAGGACTCACTGCTACTGCCCCACCATCACTTGCTCTCCCCATCACCACTAACACAAATTCCCTCGCAAAAAAGCCAAAACAGCCTTGGCTGAGACTGTAATAAGAACACCCACTGTAAAGCAAAGAGGTACAGTGATACCACACTTTACGAACTTAATTCTTTCCATGATTCTGATCACAAACTGAATTGGATGAGAACTAAATCAAATTTTCTGTATATGGCCAATACTGAACCTAACCATTGAATTTGATTTGGTCCTTGTTCGATTCAGTTTGCAACTAGAATGGTAGAAAGATTTAAGTTCGTGAACCAAGATACCACTATAATTTACTGCATAGAAAATGACCTCCTTAGGAACAGCATAAGCGCAGAATGTTTAATTTTTACTATGATCAAAACTCATGCTTTGTTACCTACCTTCTCACAGACACAGCAGGAGGCAAAAAGCACGCAGTGATGCTGCTGCTGCTACTGGCCCTGCTGGCCTTCTTCCTAACTCCCCACACAGGTCTCCTAGTGTCACATCATTGTATGCACTCCCTCTCAGCAGTGCTAGGTCCGTCACTGATGCACATGGGGGCAAAGACAGACATGACACCCAGCGGACAGGCCAGGAGGACAACAAAAAAACATGCTCTTATGCTCTGCCTAAAGACCAGCTATCTGGGAAATTTTTATATTAAAAAAAAACAAAACAAAAAAACAGCATTTCAAATAATTCTTGATCTGTGCCAAGGAGTTCTGATTGGAAAATCATGAGGTAGGAAGATATCTGTGATCCTGGAGGAGATAGCTATACTGAACCTGGTCCAGTGACTTGGCAGCAAGTCACAGCTAAGAGGTTCTAACGGCTCTGTGGGGACTTTTAGAAGAATGTGGCAGTTGTTGGGAAAGTCTATCACTGAGTCTCAAAAAAGCAGTCCCAAGAGCGCAGATCATTAAGGACTTGTGGAGTCCTTTGTAGATTGACTTCTGAAGACATGAAGATTACATTGGAAAAAGGTCTATTTCACCAGTAAAGGACATTCAAACTTTGATTCTAGGTGACTGTCCCTTCAGCCCATCACAGTTCCTTCCATCTCTATGTGTACACCCTCTGTCCATCTTTGTGCCCCCTTTTCTGGCTAGGCTAAAGTTGCTAGAAAGAGGTTCCTTTACCACAAGTTGTCCCAAGTTGGGAGGACAGAGTGCTGCCTGGCTTCTTGACCTGGGTGACACTAGGATAGTTCCCAGACCTGAAACCAGCAAAAACTGGTATCCTGAGGCTGCACTCCCTCTGTGTCCACCCTTCTTCCTTACCTCACCCACAACATGGAGTCCATCTAGATCAGATCTGAAAACCCTCCTCCTTTAGACTTGTGGGGCAGGATCCCCTCGCCCTAAGAAACAGGACCCTCTGAAGCAAAGTTGCTTAAGGTGATAGACCAGAGCCAAGGTGTTGTACAATGCTTTGGGAAAGAGGAAAGTTTGTGATAAATGAAAAATGCAGCATTTCCCCTAATGCACTGCTCTGATCCCAAGGCTCCTTCAAACATGGATCTCTCTGAAGTGCATGAGCCTGGTCACACCTATGTGCAAATTCAAAGTAGATATTTTCTCAAATTCCCATTTGGTAAGAAAAAGTTTTACAGTTTTTGAGCTAAGTCACTCCCTCCCCTGCACAGTGATCCAAGCAATCCTGTCTCAAGAGACCCCCAGGAACCTAGCCACCCCACCTCACTTTGCATTCTGCCACAAACTGTTCTCCCACAGAAATACATTCCTGAAGGGCAGATTTGGAATGCTCAACTGGTACCCATCCTGACCAAGTGAAGAGTAGCTGCCCTTTTGTGATATTTATTCTACCTAGGAAGAAAAGGGCACTCTTGAATTTCCTCTGACCTTTTCCTACTCATGAGTTGACTGGCTTTGCTATAGTTTTTCAAGATTCCTTTACCTTTCTGCAGGCCATCTGGCTCAGAGTGAGGCCTCTGGGTGGATGAGGAAGCTACTCTGTGCAGGAGGAGATTCTGAGCTCAAGCAACAAGCCAGAGACTGAGCTCAGAGGTTCAGAAACAAGAGATTCAAGGTCTTGCAAATGTGGCTTTTCAGATCCAAATGGCTTAGTCTGATTGAAAAGACCTTTTGACAAGGTGTCCTTCTATCCTTTTCTACTAAGGATGGAAATTTAACATGTGACAGTATTTGGAACTGAGACTACTAATAGAAAGATAATCCTCACCAGCATCAGACACACCAGATTTCCAGAGGATAGGCCCTGTTCCTATTCTCTCAAGGATCCCAACCCCAGACTAAGAAGCTCCATAGCCTTCAGCAGAGCTGACAAGCCAGCAGGATGGACACAAGAAACCTGTCTTCTTAAAAGTTGTATGTAGTTCACAGTCCTCCTTCTTCCTCCATAGTTGCATTAAGCTGCATCCCTACCAGGAGTCACTGAATATCCAGGGAACCAACCTACACAGCCAAACATTTACACATGTGTGCTCTGAGGCCTTGCCTAGCAAAATACTGTTAGTTTAATTAAACAAAAGAGAAAGAGGATTTCAATAGCACATTACTCATTTCTGTCAGCCAGAGGGAGATATAGGACAAGCAAAAGGCTGCTCAATTCTGTCTTTAATAATTTTCTACCAAGGACGGATGATTAATGTGTGACAGTATTTGGAACTGAGACTATTAATGGGAAGATAATTACTCGAAGTACTGTGTGTCTTCATGTGGTTCTCACTGTGGCCCACCTAGTGGATGGCATGTACTGCATCAAGCACTTTAAAGGGTGACCTGCAGAGGACTAGAGGATATGCCAGGCCTGTTACACATACCTCACCATGCAGATGGGGGTACAAAGGACTTTTCTGTACTTCCCCTTTGCTGCTGCCTGAGAAGACAGTATGTCCCACAGTCACACAAAACTAGGAGAAAAAACCCTTAGGAACAAGGCTGGTATGTACCTGTCACAGACCTCAGCATAGAGAAAAGAGTCCCTTGTGCTCATGCCATGGGACCCACTTTCCTCAGGGACATCATCCAGTCCCAGCTTCCTTTTGACCTCAGCAGCTATGTTCCTAGCCCCTGGAGCAAGGTTTGACAGTTTCACTCCACAGGCATCAGCAGTGCCGTGTGTGAGCAACCCCAGGAGCTAGCAAGACCTCTAAATCTCCCAAGATCAAGAGCCACAAATGACTTCTTAAACTAAATGAAACCAGTTTTCAGATAAATAAATACAAAATTACAAGCAGGGTGTTTTTTTAGTCAGGGTCTACGCAGTCTGGACTAGTCTTACACTTGCTGGCGGCAACCCTCCTACTTCAGCCTCCCAAGTGCTTCAAATCAGGCCTCTACAGTTCATTTGTGTGTAATGAGGAAAACCAGTTGGATTTGTAGTTGGAAAGTAGGAGCCTGACAAGCCCAGCTCTGCAATGTGTCTAAGCAGAGTTTCAGTGCATGACTACACACCCTCAGGTCTAGCAGCTACCGACCAGCTCATCAGGTAGCTCAGAGGGACTCTCATCCATTTCTAATTTCGATAAAGACTCTTCTTCTGACAGTAAAAAAAATTTCTTTATTGGGAATTTTTGCCTTAAAAAATGTAATCAGTAAAAATGATGTCATAGAAGTCACCTGGAAAGAACACCATTCTTTCCACTATTTCTTCAACATGAAATAATAAGAAGCACAGTACCAGGCTGTAAGCTGCATGCCTACCTCTACAACAGACTTGGAATCCAGGCGGAAGTTGAAATCACCAAAGACAAAGTAAGAAACTTTCTCAAATCGCTGATCAATAATTCTGGAAGGAAAAAAGGAGTTAGAGGTCACTAAATGGCTAGACAACAATAGCCCCACACCTGGATCAGTCACATCTGTTCTCCACGCTCCTGGTGACCCACTTTCAACTTTGCTGAAGGAAATCCCCGGCGATTACTTCTTTGTACTCCTAGAACCAGCACAGAGGCCACTAACCACACCTGATCACCAAACAGTGCTCAACTCTATCCTCAGGACCTGGACTACGACAACACTAAAACCAAGTTCTGAGGAAAGAACCAGCACTGACAAAGCGGCAGACATTGGGACAGAAATGCCTAAGAAACAATATTCAGAAGAACTGGAAACATGTGTGGAGTTTGCCCATTCCAATGGGCAGGAGTAAGTCCTGCATGTGTGCCACCTTCCGTCACTTCCAGCTTGACTCCTTTTTCCACTGACACACAAGCTTAACCTTGGAATGTTTATATATCACCTCACCTGGACATTTCCAAGTTCTAAAGCAATGAACTATCTGTAAGATATATGTTAGCCAGGCAATGCCTTGATGGAAGAGTTTTTCACATAATTTAAATCAATCATAAACCATTTCATGAAAATTTTTTCACTGAGAAACACACACAAGCAAAATTCAGTAGTTTGCCTGTGATGATGTGAAGCAGCTTCTTTTACAGTCATGGCTCAAATCTTCCACTTACCTGACAATGGCAGCTACACAATCAACAAGCTCCCTTGCTTTTGAGGCAAACTAAATGTTGATTTCTTTTGATCTGAAAATAAATGAGGACTCCGGTAACATGGAATTTGCTAACAAGACATCGGTGGCTGTCTATGCAAAGGCAGAATAAATCAGGCTGTCAAAGTCCCAGATTTCACTAGCCTTGTTCACACTGTTTGCTATAAAAAGCCCAGGGCAAAGCAAGAGGCAGGCTGCTGTTTTTAAAAATATACTCTATTATTAGCCAGGCAAACAGAAGTCAATGAGAATTTCTCAATTAGAAGGTTGGGAAATTCTAATGGCTAGAAAAAGCTCCAATGTGTCTGGAGTCAGGGTGCTGTGGGAGAGAGAGGTGGCTGATTAATCATGGACTAGGTATTTTCCAGCTTGATCCATTAGCTCAAGAAGGAAGGAAGGAAGGAAGGAAGGAAGGAAGGAAGGAAGGAAGGAAGGAAGGAAGGAAGGAAGGAGAGAGAAAGGGAGAGAAAGAGAGAAAGAGAAAGAGAAAGAGAGAGAGAGAGAGAGAGAGAGAGAGAGAAAGGGAGAAAGGGAGGGAGGGGGAGAGAGGGAGAAAGGGAGAGAGAGAGAGAGGGAGGAAGGAAGAAGGAAGGAAGGAAGGAAGGAAGGAAGGAAGGAAGGAAGGAAGGAAGGAAGGTCAAGTGTACTGCTCATCTGCTGTTTTTCAGGTTTGCAAGGTGTGATGCAGTGAGATGCTGAAGCGAGTCTACCCTACCAAGAGGTCACTGGAAGCAGCCACTGCCATAGGCCATTGCCTGACTGCTCTATTTCTGGGATGGTGCCTTAGAGCAGGCTGCAGGGAGTGCTGAGCAGTTCACTCCTCTCATCTTACTGAGCTCTAGGCCTAGGGAAGACACTGACTCTCTCAACTTTCATACCCTCAGTTACACTGAGTTTGACCATTTTTTGGCATATTCACTGGAATTTGCATTTCCCCTTGTTTTTATTAATTCATACACAACCTTTTTTTTTTAATTTTACACAATCTATTTCTATTTGGTTCTCTGTACTTTTCTCTCTGAATTCTGGGGTCTTCCCTGCAATTCTTGGAAGTGATCCTTGTCTGTGGTAGACATGGAAATCTTGCTAGCCTGCTGCTGGTCTTGTCGCTCTGCTCAGGCAGCTTCTGCCAGACAGAAGGTGCAGTTTCCACAAAGTAATGTGCATCAGTGTTTCCCTGTGGCTGTCAAAGAACTGATGGGGAGTGTATGAACCATCAGAATGTGAAGCAGGGATCTCAGTTTATCCACTTTCCTGAGAGGATCAATTGATCCACACCACTTACTAAGTGCTTAGCATGCTTCTTCACTGAGTGTGTGTCATACCACACTTCTAAGACAGTGCGGATCTTTTTGAAACGACTTTCCTCTGCAGTCTCTTCTCTTTTTGTACCCTGCCTTTACTTTTTAGAGAAAAAGCAAACCTCTAGTTTTGTTGATGGTTGCAGGGATGAATGAAGAGAAGGGCTTAAAGAGAGTGAAAATGCTGCCTCCTGGGCTATTCCTGCCCATAGCTCTTCCAGGGTCCATGGACCTGCAATAACTCTATAAAGCAACACAGGCACAACTGGGTTCCTGTAAGATTATCATTAAAAACCTAAATTTTTATCATGCTTTCCTGCTCTGCTCTTTTTGAGGTAATAGCCTAAGCCAATTAATAACAACACCCATCTCTGAAGGTCATGTGGCAAGCAACAAGATGAAGGGGCTGTCACCATCAGAGGCAATTGCCTGAGTGCCAGGCCCACAGCCCTCACAGCACTCACTTTTAATTTCAATATAGTGCCATTTGGACCAGCGGGGGAGAAAAAGAGTTGTTTTAAAATTAATTACCTTGTCAGTAGCTATTATGATTAAAAAGTCGGCCCACATCAATATCATATGCCTAATTCAAAAAGAGAATTACAATAAGAGCCATAAAAATCCATTTTTTTCGGCCTAGAAATGGTGTCTCTTGGTTTGACAGGTGATTCCAGGATGTGATAGATTTGTTGGGGGAAATTCTAGCTCTTTCCCACTTGGTCAAGGCCTTGTCCACCTGTTTCTGTAAGATAGCTTATGATGCGATAGTCTCAATACATCCAGAGAAGAGTTGTAGATAACATTCAGAACTGCAGTGCTTCCACCAGTCACCTCCCTCTTCTCTACCATGTTAGTGGGAACCCTAAGTGGAGCTTCCCAGTGCCTCAGGGCTCTGTGACCAGGGTAGGCTCCAGGGAATACCTGTGGACAGTCCCATTGGGGCCATAAAAAGGACAGACTTCATACAACTAGGTTTTTTTGTCTTTGTTTTTCTTTTTAAATTTTATCACAAGGAGCTGAAGTGGTTTGGAAGGTGCCTTGGTTAGTCTTGTTTCCTCCAGTAATTCTAAAATGCTAGAAGTTGGTTTCTTTCTTTTCTGCATTTTATTAAACCAGCAGACATGATGCTAAGATTATTGCACTATACTTTTAAATGCACAATCATTGCACAGTGATTGACTAAAGTTGGTTTGCTTCTTGGCTAAAGGAGAGGTCACATCACTGGGTCACTTTTAAACTGTCAGCAAAAACACTAACAATATAAAATTGCTAAAATTATCAACACCATTTTAGACTAATTAAAAACTAGTCTTAAAAATTTTTCTGAATCTTAAATCTCTAATCAACCAATTTATCACATTTGTTTTTAAGCCATTTTAAATAAAGTCACCTCCAACTAAATGCAAACAACAACCAGTGTGAAACTTTCCTTTATTTCATTCTTCACTCTGCCTCCACAGCAACCCCAGCAGGGACCCCAGAAGCACAGCCCCCATGATCAGCCTATTTGCTTGACACAGTTAGAGGCAAAAGCAAAGAACAGGAAGCTGACTCAGTGCTAGGTCAGCAAAAATACCAGACATGTCTTGTAGTGTCCCAGCAGGAGCTCAGGTAAAGTTCCAACTAATATACTCCTACTTGACTGGCTCCCAGTGCAATGTCTTCCTGTCTTGGAACCTCCATATCTGTCTGACTTATCCATACCAGCAAGCCAGGGGTGCTTCCAGGATGACCACTTTCCATTGTGAGCCATTATGGACCAGGAAATGCCCATTTTCCTCCAGTCCATCAGTGGCCTTGTGTGTCCAGGCCACTCCAGGTCCACATGCACTTCTATGGCAGGACAGGTACCATCCATCCTCTGTCCAGAGAGTCAAGACAGCAGCACCTTCTGGCCCATTACAGCCATGGTCCCTATCATAGTAGTGAACTCACAATCCATAGCATTTATTTGGGAAATGCCTGGAGATGTTATTGAGGCTAAGTACACAGCAGAACACATCAACAGACTTGAGTACCAAAACATGGTTAGATATATTTGGCCTAAGAAAAGTTTCAGTGAATGAGGCATGAACTATAAACACCACTCTTTCCCTAGGTTTTGCCACATAGGCTGCTGCTTATGTCCCAAAATGTTACCTCCTCTCTTAAATTGCTGTGGCCTGAACTCTGTGAATAGTCAGACGGATGTCACAAGGCTTTGCTATGGGTTGAAGTGTATCCTGGAGTCCCTCCCCAGGTCACTGTACTTTGTAGATGGGACCTTCAAGGTGATGGAAGTGAGTGAGCATAAGCGCTGACTCCAAGGATCCTCAGAAGACAAGAAGAGGCACCAGAATGTTTGCTTTTCAATCACATGAGAACACAGCAGCCACTTGCCAGGAAAGTACCCTGGCCCGCCTCTGCTGCCCTCAGTCTGCAATTAAGCCTCCAGAACTGTGAGAAATTCCTGTGACTTAAATTCCCAGTCTGTGGTAATCTGCCATGGCATCAGGGCTGACTAGACAGCACCCACTGCCAGGACACTAAATGTGGACAAAGGTACAATGGCAGGGAGGACGTTACAAACATATGCGGACTCTATAAGCTGTTAGCCAAGGTGCTTCGTAACTTGGTCCCCACTTACTTCTTCAGCTGTCTGGTTAAATTAGGTGGAATTTTGAGAAACTAAAGTTATTCTTATGGATACAGACTGGTTCATTCACATATCCACGATGTGCTCAGCATCCAATATGTACCTGGAGTATTTAGACCCATCATCACACCATGTGAGTCCTTCCCATCTTCCCAGGGCCAGGCTCCCTGAGAGGCCTGCACTCCACTCTGACACACTCCTGCAGAGCTGTGGGACCCACTTGTGCATAGCCCAGTTGGACACCGCATTGGGCTCTCCTTCTAGCCATTATCATTTCTGTTTGTTTTCTAAATGTTAGCATTAGGTACTCAAAGTGTTTTTTTCTTACACTGAGAACCAGCTTGTTAGAACCCACTCAGATACCAACATGAGCCATAAAATTCATGGAGATGCACATGAGTGCCTAAGCCTCTGTGGCTGCTTTATTATGTAGGTATCTGACAAATAAAACATAGTCAAGATCTCAAGGAGTGGAGTAGGCTTCAAATCTTAGATACCTGCAAGCAATTGAAATGATGCTCAACATTGCCTCACTTTCCCTAAAACTGGCTGGGTGTAGATTTGACAAAATTCTGATAATTCCCACAAAGCTCTCTGAACAAGATAGAGAGAGGAGACCCCACAAAGGAGCAGCTGATGTAAAACTACTAGAGCTACCTGACACCAAAGACAGGAATGCACTGCACATCAGTGTACAGGAGGATGCTATTCAGGTAAGGCTCAAAAATATTACTTGTGGGTGCTTACATGTACAAAAACAAACTTTATATACACATTGATGAAAATATGAATACCTGCTCCATGTTAATGTATAAGCTACAGAAACATGCATGCACAGAAACATGTAGAGGAATCATAGACACCACCAATCTAAGTGGCATTAGGAGGGACCAGGCAAAGGGCTCAAGACACAGATAGGAAGCACCAGTGACATCCATATGTCTTGTTTCAAAAGGGCAAAATATACTTGCTGATAAAAGGTACGTAGCTTTTCATTATCAGAGTGTTCCGCACTTTCTAGATACTTATTTTCTGTAAAATAAAGAAATATTAAGAATTTCAACAATCATCTGAGACATAAGGCATAAAAAGGCATCTTCCTAGGTTTGCAACTGGCCTTGATGTGTCCTAATTAGGAATATTCCTGATGAAAGGCATTAGAAACACTGGAACAGGCCCAGAGACTTTGACCTAAAAGTAGCCAATAATAGAGGGGAACCAGCCTGTGGGCTGGGAGTCTTAGTTTTATTATGGGCACAGTGAGCCCCCGAGAGATAGCATGTGCCTTGAACCCTCCCTGTCTGAAGTAAGCCTCACTGGATATGCACAGAACTCACAGGACACCTGCCAAATAAAGGTACGGGAAGGAGATGTGAGTGCTGCATCAGAGTAGTGGGATGACCTAAATCCTTAGCACACAGCATGCCTTTGCCTAGAGACACAGCAGCTTTTCTTTTGCTTGCTGAACAGTGAGGCAAATTCTGGGAACAGCCTAAAGAGAAACATTTAGATTGGAGGGTCTTTGAGTGGGCTGACAGCTGACTGATGACCATCCATAAAACGACAAAGAGGAGCTGTGTGGCGGCCGGCATCACACCACCTCTCCCTGGGAACTAATTGCTCTGAATTGTTCACAGGAACATTATTTTTCTGGCAATCATTTTCTTTGAATGCCCAAAATGAGCATGAAACAACTCTTTTGACTAGACATAAAAGTTAAATGTCCCAATGTTGATCAAATTAACTTCAGTGCTGTGACAATGGACTATGTTTGTGAGAAAATAATGGGGGGACAGGGGGTGCTTTATGCCAAGATTTCACAGTTGTAATGTAAAAATGTCTCTGTTGAACTAGCTAGGCCACATTTCAAAGAGGACACAGAAGAGTCCTGTCACTTGGGGGAAAAAAAAATCACACTTCACAGACTCAAGAATATCAGTACATTTCTGTAGTAGATGACTCAGGAAGGCCAGTGAGGGGTTCTGGGCTAGTTGCTCCAGATGCTCCAAAGATCTGATCTCTGTTGAGAGAGGGATGGAACACCACAGCACAGATGAATGCAGACATCTCCTAGAGATATACAAGAGTGTTCAGGCTTCTGCCGGTGTAAAAACCATCCTAAGATCCCCAGGATCTACCATAGATGCCTCTGATAGCTTCCAGGTCTTCTAAACTTACCCAGAATTCTCTGAGCCTGGTCTTTTTCACCAACCAGAAACTTTCATAACAAGATATTCAATGCAAAACTTTCATAAATTCCATGAAAAATATAATTATTTGTGACAAGAAATCCTGAGGAATACACTGGATCTACCTGATCAACACTGAAATGGCAAGCATTTGCTGTCTCAAACATCAGTCCTTTTCAATTTTTTTTTTTGTACCAGGAATTGAACCAGGCCCTTGTGTTTGTTAGGCAGGTACTCTGCCACTGACCTATATCCCCAGCCCTGATACATCCTTTTTAATTTCTGAGTCAAGTTGAACTGAAGGGCAGATCCTCATCAGCTGTGCTCTTGAGTATGCGTACATGTGTCTCTGCTGTGAGGCACACTGTTTGTGCACTTCCTGTACCACTACTCACCACTGTGGCTGCTAGAAAGCTTAACTGAGTTAGTTTATCTCTCAACTTTTAAAAAAATAACCTTTGGATTTTTGGAGTAAACTTATTTTAGAGAAAAGCTTCAAAGAGTGCCAAGTATGTCTTGGTTTTAACACAGGGTCATCCCCAGTTCTTGGGGATAGGTATGCACAGCTGTTCCTACCCCAGGTCTAATGCTGCCTGCTCTTGCAGATCGCATAGATATGCAGACCCGTAGACTGTACAGGAAGATTAAACCAGAAGGCAGGCTCCCTATCCAAAGCCTTCTCACTGTCTTCTGCAGCTCAGCAAAGACTAGCAGACAATGTTCACTGTGGTTCCCAGTGCTGCTGTGAATGCAGCACTGTTGGTGGCAGTGTCCATTCAAAGGGCCAGCATGGCATTGTCCTCCCCAATCAGCACAGCAGAATGCAGTCTGCTGGTGGCTGCCAAAAGGTTAGCAGCCCTGATGAAAGGGTAACCCATTATTCACCGCTCCTACAGAGCCCCCCTTTGTGCCTGGCAGCCCAGCCCTGCACAGTGGAGGTCCGGATCTGCGGCTGGCTGAGCTCACCACAGAAGCCATTCATGGGAATGCAAAGACATAGAAAAGTAGCCCAAAAGCTCAAGGCTGCTTTTCTGGAAGCTGTGGAGGCAAGGCAATGTGGGGCAATGACACATTTTATTGCCTTATTATACTAACAACCTGACCATGGTGACCAAGTGGATAGTAGATGTCTGGGAGGTACCCAAAACACTCAGTGTCATGAAGAAAGAACCAATTGGGCAGGAAGATCTATATTCAATGGTGCTGTGAAGTCCTTGCCTGCTGAGCTGCTGATTCACTGTCCTAGGGGTGTCCAGCAGCCCATGGCCCAGCTGAGGAAGATGCCAGAATAAAGGACTCAGGGACTCCCCCTCAGAACTAAGGCAACCTCCTAGATAAACAGAGACATGACAGTCCATATGGTGCTGTTGGCTGGGTGACATCCCTGAGGATTTGGACTAGCTTGGGACAGTATTAGCTGCCACAGGGTTTACCGGGGTACTCTAGAGCAAGTGTGGGTAAAGCAGGAAACAGGAAGGATGAGTGCACCCAGACTCTTGGGCTAGGTGGGGACACAGGCAGTCACTAGAGCTTTCATTGGAACAAAGCACCTGAGCCCCACAGCCACCTGTCAATGCTGTGGCCCACCATGGGTAGGAGAACTCAGACTGTGGGCTTAGGTCTGCTTCTGGGCTCAGTGTCAGTCCTAGCTAAAGAGGACATGGCTAGAAGACAAACCACGTCTTCCTGTGAGCTAGGCTCCTCCAGGGAGATCAGGAAGAGACTCAACAAGACGACAAACCATGCCCTTCCCATGAGCCAGCTGGTACACGGGCTGGAAAACCAGAACATTCCCCACTCTGCTCCCCAGTGGGTAACTGGCCGATTCAGAGGACTTAGGGTGAAATGATAGCAATAGCTTGATGTTTGTATTGTTTGACTGACATTGTAGGCCTGGGGCTGGTAGTCTGCGTATCTATTTGGAGGATGGCAGTGTGCCTTGTGCAACTGTGGGGAATTTCCTATTGTCTTTTTTTTTTTTTTTTGAAATCTAATGTTTTGTTCTGTTTTACATTTTGTTTTGTTCCTGTATCTGGTAACCTGGGCAGCTATTTTGAAGATAACAATATGCAGTATAACAACCATTATTAAATTCCTATCATCTTGTTTTGAAAACCTATATACCTATTGTTTTTGTTTTGTTTTGCTTTTGTCATTGTCTTATATGTTTGTTTGCTTCTTGATTTTTCTGTTTTTTCTTTTTTCTCTTTAAAATAATAAAAAAAAAAAGAGGGCATGGCTATGGATGGAGCTAAGATTTAGGTCCTCAGTGATGGTGACAACAGCACAAACATTCAGACCACATGTCCCACATCAATGGCTTTTTTGCAAGGACTCAGTAGTACCAGCAGTACCAAGGCATTGCTTTATGCTGGAGACAGAGGTTGGGAGTGATTAGAAGGGAAAAGGAACCAGACCACAGGACCCTGACGTGACCTTCCTTTCCCAGGTAGGAAGGCATGTTTCCCAGAGTTAACAAAAGCCAACACTCCTGGCTAATGACAGTGCAAGGATGGAACCCACCTCTGCCTCCTTGTGCAGAGCAGCATCTAGAAGGAATACAAAGCCAAAGGTACAGAGCTCACACAGGGACAGCTCATTACACTGCAGCCTGAGGAAGAGGGGCTGGAGAGAAGAAAGGTCCAAGTAGCTGAGTCATGACACATGTCTTGGCTACTTTTCTCTCATTGCTGAGACAAAATACCCAATACCCAAAATTAAGGAAATTTAGCTCATAGTCTGTGGACATTTCAGTCCATAATCAGCTGGCTCCAACATACAGTGGCATGGCACAGAGGTAACCAAAGGCAACAAGAGCAGGTACCAAAGGCAACAAGAGCAAGAAGGGCAAAAAAGAAACGCACATCTCCTTCCCTCACTTATATTGTATTTCAGCTACTTGCTCCTGGCAAGGTGCAGCACTCACACCACCAGTCTCAGCACTAAACAATGAGCCAATCACAAACCCTAGATTCAGCCACCTTCAAAAGGCACCCCCAATGACTGCATGAGGCTTTGGGGGGACATCCAAACACAAACCATAACAGTACATATACACATGGATGCACACTGTTATGGTTTGCATTTAGATGTTCCCCCAAAGCCTCATGCAGTCATGGGAGACAATTTTCGGAGATGGCTGTATCTACAGTGTGTGGCGCTTAGTTTAAGGGTGCATGACTATTCATCAGCCCACTGACTGGTTTGGCACCACCCTAATCTCAACAGTCTAGATAAGATATAAGGGGTAAAAAGATGTTGTTAAGCCTCTTGTTGCTTTTGCTGTCCTACAATGCTGTAAACTGTTGCCTCTCTGCCATGTGCCACCTTACGTTAGAGATAGCCGACTGTACACTAAAACCTCTGCAAACTATAACCCAAATAAACCTTTCTTCTTTTAAGTTTGGGTGTCAGGTACTTTAACTCAGCAACAAGAAAAATAACTAAGACACACACTTACATGAAACCCTGTGAACCCATAAGTGCATGCATACACACACACATTTCCCTCACATATAACCATTCATGTGCCCGTCCGTATTCACACACAATGCATACGTGCACATATCATAGTTATGAGGTGTAGGAGAAAGGTCCTTAGACCAGATGCTTGTACAGGGGACTCCCCAGGCTCTCCTTTTTGACCCCACTTGACTCCAGGAATCTCTCAGGATACCCCCTCAGCATATAGTTATTGCTGAGGAATAAATATGCCCAGTCCTTAGCATCTCCTCTCTTGGATTCTCCCAGCCCTACCCTCAAGAGTATGTGATGGTGCTGGATATAATGTGCCATATATAACTGGGGATGGCGGTGGGAGAGATGATTCCCAACCACCCTTCTAGATGGGTTATTATCCCTTTGATTGGAAATTTCTGAGAAGCCTCCCAGAGGCTCAAAGGGCACCCTGCACTCACCCCAACTTTTCTTTCACTCTAGGTCCAGCCCTTGATGCACACCAATCAGGGCCTCAGCTCTCAGTGCCACAGATAGCAGTATGACCACCCCTGGGGAAGGGTGGTACCTGGGAATGGCATGGTCTTCTGCTCAGCACAATACCCATGCTTTTGAACATTCCATTCTTCAAGGAGATGGAAAAGTGCTCTGTGACTGTGGTGGGTCAAAGCCCAGGAGAAGGCAGGTTCAGACAGGAGAAAGGCCAAGATGCCAGAAAAAGAGGTCAGAGGCTGAGAGGAAGGGTAGAGAGAAGCTGAGGAATACTAAATAAGGGAAAGCAGCGTGAGGTGTCTCATGTTTTTTCACAAGCATAGTGTGGTGCTCCTTGTTTGGAACATGGGGGATAGGTGAGGTCCCCAAAGTGACAGCATGGTACTTAGGTGAAGGCAAAAACTATTCTGGGGCAGAAACACCTGTCTTAGGCCTGTGGTCAGTGGTTGCTATAAGCCAAAGTTTATCATTCTCTGTCATTTCAACCACAGGGGTACTAGGACGACAGAGTGTGACTCAAAAACCATGTAGAATGAACAGAGAGTAAATCTGCAAACTAGACCTGGTTTCTGGGCTCAGCATCAGTAAAAGGTCCATCTGTAAGTCAAGAGGGATACTGGTCCCAAGATGAGACTTTTTTATTAATCAGGGAACCTGTCTTCCCAAATGATACCCTATCAGTTCTGATTCTGTCCACCATCATCTGGGCCACTGCAGATGTCAAAGACACAGGCAGGGTCCTGGTGCATTCAGGTGGGAGAAAGCATAGCAGGTGAGGGCCCAAACAGAAGGTGGCATATACCCTGCCCTGATGGTCACTGAATCCACCTGTCCTTTCATCAAGGACCATATTCCATCCTCAGGAAGCAAAGCCTCAGTTGGGTGTAGAGCAAAAGAAAGCTCTACAATGCTTCTGGGCATTGCTGTAAGCTTAGAGTCTGATCCCAAGCCCAACATTCCAGAAGTCACTGTACAGGCCAGAGCTATGAGAAAGACATAGCCTACAGCCAGCAGAACCTCAGGGAGTCCCCATTTTTAAGTCCACAGCCAGAGGTAGAGGTGGCTGTCATCATTCTGAGAGGTCTCCCTGCTGATACTAACCTATCATATCTCTTCATAGTGCTATTTTTCTTATCTTTTGATAAAATATAGAAGTAAAGGAAAGGAAAGGAAATTGACTTGTAGCCAAACTACCTGCTGAATTGCACAAGGACTGGGAATTCTGCAGCCTTAATGGGTCAGCATTCCCAAGGGCCACTGGCAAATATGGAAAAAAAAAAAATCAGAGAGGTAACCTCACAAAACAACTGCATCTGTGTTCACAAGTGGCTGGGACATGGCAGCACCTACCTGTCAAGCACATAGCCCAGGGCCTTGTGCCGGATGCCTGAGTACACTGAAGGGCTTGTCTCCCAGGCCACTAAGTTGGATGCGTCGTGGAAAAGGTGAATGTTCACCAAGTCAAAGGCACTGCAATCAAGATAAAGAATCAGGTGACCAAAGGTCAGAGTCCTCCCGCTCCCCTGAGTATGGCATTTCCTTCCTTTTGCCTCAGGAAACATGCACTAGCTCCAGTCTCCTTGGTGGTTCTAGCCCTGTTCCTAAAGTGTTCACTGCCACATTACATCCTGTGCAACACAATGGTATTTCAGCAGTAAATACAAAGACTGAGGACTGCAAGTTTGCATTCTCTTATGTCAACCTATAGTTGCCACTGCCTATGAGCCTGATGACCCCAGCTCTACGTGTCCGTGCCCCTGATACTGCTCCCATAGTCTACCAGATTGGCTTCTGAGATTAAAGGAAAAGAGCAGCGGTAGTGATCAGTCACTTCCTAGATTAGGTCACACAGTACTGTAGCTCTGCCTTGCGGTTCCTCTGCCTCCCTCTTTCCTTCCCCTAAGCAGCTGCAGGCAGGCCACATGGGAAGGAGCTTTGTTCTTCCATCACCACCCATGGACAAGCTCAGAAGAGCTTCATCAGGAATTAGAAGGTTTCAAGGGCCAGGAGCCCATGAGATCTGGTCCAGACCCACAGCTTAGCCACAGAAACCATGGCCTAATCAATGTTTGCTCTCTAAAGCTGAAAATTGAGGCTGGTCTGTCTTACCAGAACCTCAGACAATGAGGCTATGAAAAATCTGTGAGAGGGAAATAAAAACAAAGCCTCAAGTAGGATTCTACCACCTGGAGGACAGGTGAGGAAGCCACATGGAAACCACAGTAGAAAGGCAGAAACAAGCTCCTACAGTTTCTTTTCACCAAAAAAGGGGCACTGCTTCTGGGAACATTCACCTGAAGAAAGCAGGCCAATACAATAGAGTATAGATGGGATCTACTTTTTGCTTCAAGTCTTGATAAACACAGATTTCTGAACATCTTCACACCATTTAACTTTGCAGCCTGGGATTCACCAGGAGCCTCTTTGCCAGAGGGCTCATTCCGTAGCCTCTGGCACAAAAAAGCTAATGCTTGGTAAAGAACCAGAGGCTTTCTCCATGTCTCTATTTGTGCTGAGCATCCAGACCTCTGACTTAAAAGGAATGGGTGACAACACTCTGTGATGTGGCTTCATCCACAAACAAAAAAGGTCAAAGAGCGATGGGCAGAAATTGGGCAGCAAGAGCTACCATTCGAAATCAGTAAAGCTTTTGATGAGACATTTGCAACATGACAGTTGTGCAAAATGTCACCACAGAAGGAAAAAAAAAACCACTGACAATTATAAAGTAGACACAATTAGCTGCATGTATGTGATATACATACCAGTCAGCAATGCACCATCTTGTCCGGATGAAGCCTTTTCTTGACCACTTGCACTGAAAAGCAAAGATCACACAGTAAGCACCACAAAGAGAAGCCAGAGGCCACGGTGGCTCAGCTGCACTCCGGGTGCACACAAGCTACTACTCCAAGTAGAAAAACAAGCTTTAAACTTGGTGTGTGCTATGGTCTGAATATGTCTCACATATTCATGTTGAAATTCGACTGCTAGTGTAATGGCCCTAGGCTGAGAGGGGTAATTATATCACCAGGACTCCTCCTTCTTGAATGACTAAAGCCCTTATAAAAGGGTTTGACAAAGAGTCTGTTCCCTTTTGTCTCTTCTATCCCTTCCACCATGCGGGGACACAACATTTACCTCCTAGGAGGACACAGCACAAGGTACCACCTGGGAAGAAGATCACACTTCACCAGACATTGAACCTGCTGGCACCTGGATCCTGCAGACTTTGCAGTCTGTAGTCCATAAAGAATAAATCCCTGCCACTGCTAAACTGCCCAGCCTAGAGTTCTTCTAAGATACCCGCTAACAGAGAAAGGGCAGACTACAGAAAGCTGCTCTTGGCTTTTGCCCCACATATTCTCCCCCTCACCAACTATAAAGTCTAAGAGAATAGTCACTGATTTCCCTTATTCTCTTTATGTTGGTCCTGAAGTGAGGAAAAAAGGGCAGACATAGCACAGAGGAATAGGAAGGGGTAAGACATGGGAGAGGCTGGGCAAGAAAGACCTTGCCCACAGCTTTGTCATATGTAGGACCAAATGGCCTGCATCCTTTCCCAAAATCACTGGCCAATACATGCTCATACTTAGGCAGGAAGGCAGCAGGTAGAAGCCTGGCTTCTGTGGTATGATGAAAAGTTCTGGACCCTGATGCCATAGTACCAGAGTGACTTGAGACTGAACCTTAAATTCTACTTCATCTTAATTTTAATTAAATAGCCATGCAGCATTGGGCTGCCTCACAGTCTAACCAACTTTGGGAATGGGTATTCTGTTCAAAAGGAGCCCCTCCTGCATCCTCAATTCACAAGCCCCATGTAAACAAACTCAAGGAGCAGAGGAGTGTTTTCTCTTCCTAGAATGCCAGTCCCATCAGCATGGAGTGCTGTGCCATCAGCATTGTTCCCAGATGGAGTCCAGTGTCTGGTGTAGTTGACTTAGGGAGACAGGAGGAAAGAAAGATGAGCCTTAAGGTTCATACAGGATTTCAAGAGAAGACAGAGGTGAAAGGTGAAGGCTGCATTTCCTCCATTGTGTCCATGCTGTCTGCTACAGAAGTGACCATTTGGGAATTCAGAGGTAAGAGATGGTAAAATGTGTTTCCTATATTGAAAAAGAGTCCAGAGAAATAAATACAGGCAGTTTTGTTGTTTTACTTCTTATTTAATGGAAATAATTCAGTGGTTAAAAAACAAAACTCTCCTCTTGGTCCTATAACTGTCTTAACCATGGATTCTATTTCTTTTACTTCCCCTTATAACCACACTTCCTTGGATGAGAGCTGTCCAAATACAGTACATAGTTGCTGTTATGGTTTCTATCTAGATATCCCCCTAAAACCTTATGATCCCACTGCCAGGGCTTTTCAGACGGGGCTGGATCTAGGGTATATAATACTGGGATTAATGGTGTGTGATAACTACATGTATTTTATCACAGTTCTGGGTATGGATAATGGAAGTACCATGAGTGTGGGTGGCATCAATCAATAAATATAAATATAAAGGGAGAGAGGAATATAAAGGGAGAGAGGGAAGGTAGGCTTGTTGTTGCTGCTTCTGCTGTTGCTGTTTCTGTTGCTTGCTGCAACACCATGAACTGTTTCTCTTCTTTGATGCCCCTCTGCCATGCTGCCCTGCCTTGGAACCAGCCAACTATGGATTGAAACCTCTACAAACTGTTAGCTGCATTAAATTGTTTCTCCTTTATCTTCAAGTGTCTGGTATCTTGTCTCAGCAACAACAAAAAACAAAACAAATAAACAATTTCTTCTATTCCCATTCAACCCTCAAAAGAAGTATGGTTCCTAATTCTAACACATGGCTCAAAATGCTGCCTTCACAAGCTTTCCATGCCTTCATATACAGAATCTCAGCAGCACTTGAGAGGCCAAAGGCCTTTGCAGCCCCTCTGTCCTCAGCCATTCTCCAACCACACTCCCCCGTCCCAGACTGTAGGTGCTGGGACTCTAGGAATAGGGACTCTTTTCCTGCCCTTCATGTGCTCTTGCCCATGCTCAAGGATGCAAGGATAAACTAATTCCATGCTTACGACTCAGTTGCTAGCCAGTTACCAACCTTCTCCAGTATCACTCTGAATTATTCTCTTAGCCTCTGACATCCACCCTTGCAAGTAAACTGTATCATAACAGCTCTACCTATCAGTCCTTTGATTTATAGATTTATTCTTACATGTCTTGCATTGGACTCCAGGTATGCTCAGCATGAAAACTCAAGCTTCAGTTTGGGAAAAATTTTCCCTATCTTTTCCAACATTGCTCCTTATTGTTTCCTTCTGAAGTTTCTTTTGGATGAATATGTGAGCCTCTCAATGAGGCTTTCATATCTTAACTGTCCTTGGTATAAAAATACAAACAACTGAGCAAAAATCTTCATCTTTCTAGGCCATGCTCTAGATAAACTCTTAATAATATCATCTGATTCACTGGTCCTTTTTCTGGCCAGTTTTATAATCTATTTTGTTCTTTTAAATGACTGTATTCCGATGGGGCAATTTTGTTACTACTGTTACTATTGTTTTGTAGTGCTAGGGATTGAACCCAGGGCCTTGTACATGCTAGATCAGCACTTGACCGTTGGGCTACACCCTCCATCCTCTATAAGCTATTTTTCATATCTTATTCTGATTTTGTTTTTATTTTCTTGCTGTGTTCTGGCCACACCAAACAAACAGCACATGGAGTCTGCAGGTCCTGGCTCCCTGGCAACACAAGGTATCCAAGGAAGCACTCATGGGGCTCACAGGTGAATCTGGCTTTTTTTCTTTCAAGGCTGGTCTTGCTTCTTTCACTAGTATCCAGGACTAAGTAAGTAGAGTGGGTTTTTTTCTTAATAATAGACTTTTTTTTTTTTTTTTTTTTTGGTACTGGGGATTGAATCCACGACCTTGCACTTGCCAGGCAGGCGCTTGTACCACTGAGCTAAACCTCCAGCCTCGACTTTTATTTTTCAGAGCAATGTTGAGTCTATAAAAAAAGAATGAGCAGAAGGTACAGAGGGTCCCCATATGCACCATCCAGTGGGGACACACACATGACTATACCCATTTCCTCCTGTCCTACCTGGCCAACATTACATGAGCAGACTCTGCTCATTTAGCCAGTATCCCCAGCTATATCGAGGCATAGGATGACACGACCTGCAGAACTACAGCAAGTTCCCAACTCACAAATATTTGAATTTCAACTTTTCACAAGTATACTGTGTAAGACTCACAAGAGTATACTATAAGACTCGCTTGTCAGATTATGAGTGATTCCAACTTATGAACATTCTCTCAGAATGAAACTCATTCATAAGGTAGGGTCTTACTAACTGTTGCTCTTAGCCCCTTCTTATCAGGCTCTCTTACCCTCTCTTATTCCTGGCTGCCATAGGGAAGCAGCTTTCTCTCAGCATACCTTTCCACCACAATGTTCCTTCTTTGCCACAGGCCTAAAAGTAATGGAGCTGACCAACCACGGACTGAAACCTCTGAAACCATGGGATTTTCTTCCTTTGCTTTCTCAGGTATTTTGTCACAGTGACAAAAAACTGACTAACACACCACGATATTACAACTTTCTCATAGCCTGTGGTCTGCCACATATCCTTGGTTCTGGGCTAGGATGTAGCACTGACCTTCCTGAACCCACACAAGACTCAGTCTGTCTCATCCATGGTATCCCACAGTCTTCTGCCACCTAGAAGGCAGTCAACACAGTCTTGTCCTCATTTCATCAGGGAATAAAGGAGGGTCCAAAGACCCTGAGCTTTCTAAGACCACCAGTTCCTTGGAAAAAGGAACAAAACTAGAATCTACTTTCCTAATTCCAGAGCCAAGGTTCCTTCCTTGTTTCTGACTACTGACTTCCCTCTTCTGATTGTGCCTAAACACTTGGGGTGTTTAGGGTGAGATGGCTCAAACGAGTACATAGTACTCCAAAGTCATCACAGAGTGCAGGTATCTTTCTGACAAACTATTCCTCAGTGTAGCCTCTCAAAACACCTCCTTCTCATAATACACATATGCCCACAACATGTCTAAATACACACATGTACCCACAAACATGCATGTACACTCACACATTTACATTCACATAAACACATGCATAATGCCTGGGTAGATACATGAATACATACACATATACACTCAGATGTAATCACGTACTGAGCACAGCAGTGTGTAGCACCGGAAGTGGTACACACAGAAAATGGCCCACCATAAGCCCATGCACTTGGGCCTCATGGAAGACCTCAGGCATCACCAAATACAGATGCTGTTGCTTGGTCCATTGTGAATAGAAGCAGAACATGCATGTATGGGTAGGATTCCTCAAATGGTTGATGGGTCTCTTTCATTCTGATCATGTTATAGAACTTTCTGGTTACTGACCACCTTCTGAAATTTTCATTTGTAGACTCCTATACCAAATATGGTGGCAACGCCACATTTCTGAGGTGACCGCACCCCAGGTCTGGTGTGGCTCTGCTCTTTGAGGGACTATCATTGCAGAAATGAAAACCATACAACACATGGAGGCAGAGGGGAGGGAGTAGCACATCTCTCACTCACCATGCACAGTCTCTGCTCAGGTCCCCTGTTAATAGGGTTCCTTGAACTAGCAGATGGATTGCAAATATAGACGGTTTCATCTACTAAAAGACAGCATAAATCGCAGTGGAGAAAAGAGGAGCTGCAGGGAGGTTATCACCATGCAGCCCTGCCATGAAAAGCCCACTCAGAGCATTAGTGGAATTAATTCATCTTTCATAGGAGCTTGCAGCAGGGTCTGTGATCTATGGTAACAACCAATTTCTCACTATGGGCAAGAGGAAAAAAATGACTTGCCTCGATCGACTACACAAATCTGCTTTTTAAAAATGGCCTCACATTATCTGGAGTGTTGCTCCCAGAGGCGTCATTTGAAATTCATACTGGGCCAAAAGCACCCATAAATCAACAGAGAAAGTTTTGTTAGTTTTAGATGCTGTGGGTTGTAATTATTTGCAATTGCATTATGCCTCCATCACAGTAATTACATTTAGATTATCCTTAAGTGATGGTAATAAAAGAAAGAGAAATCAGTCTTAAACTAATTCCCTCCCCCAAAATGTGCTAGAATACAGCACACAGCTGGCAGGAAGGCACAGGGAGGCAAGCTCAGGCAGAGCTGCTGTGGCTCTGGCTAAAGCTGGTCTCTGGGCAAGGCTTAAGGATGGGAGACTTGGCCCTCCTACTCTCCAGATCATAACACACTTTGTGAAGGTCTGCATGTTAAAAAGCACAACACTGGTGACAGAACATTAAGTCTGTGGTTTTTAAAATGAAATTTTTCTTCTATTAATTGTCAGAATGAAAGGGAATGTGTGAATCCATTTGTATAACACATATCACAAGGGTAAATGCAGGGTTTTTTGAGATGGATTCCCACAGAATCAACCCAGAAACACTAATGCTCCCTGCAGGGCCAGACACCCACTGCCACAGGATCTGACTGGTGACCAACAAGCTGTTGACAGTCTCTCACTGCTCTCCAACTCAAGACATGGCCACCCAGACATCCACAGCCTTTCTTGTCTTCTGTAAGTGCATTTTCTCCTCTGTCAGCAGACATGATAATATGGCCTTGGAGTTGGTTCTGCTGAATGCAGGAAGGCCAGGGACTCAGCCTGGGGCTGCTTACCTGTGGGAGAGAGACAGCTCCTCACACACTGACTTTAAACCATGCCTTACTCGGCGAGAGTAAGTACCACATGGGGACAGAGCACTGACCACTGAGGCAGAGGCCAGAGTACCCTCCTTCCAAATAGTAGCAGAGCAAAGCTGAGGGGTCCAGCCTTGGCTCCCCATGCTGACAGAGATGGCAAGGGGGAAGTGATTAGGAGAAGCCCCAAGCTGAGGGCGGGAGTAAGGAGGGCCCAGAAAGGAGCTCTGCCATCTAGGCTGCAAGGACTGCTCAGGAATCAGAGCTAGCGGGGACACAAGAGTCAGGATCTCACAAGACATCTCTGGAGGAGAGCCAGTTCACCCTTCCTGTGAGTCAGCAGAAGTCATGCCAGGTCTGAGAGGAGTACAATGAGAAGCCAACTCACCCTTCTCATATGCTGTGCAAACCATGTGGGATCCAGGAAGACAGAAGCCAGTTCGCCCTTCCCATAGTATGTAGACTGAGAAGAAGCACCCAGGCCACCCTCCCGCCCCCACCATAAGCAACCAGCTGGTACACAGGACAGGCTGAGTTGATACCAACTGAGGTACAAAAACAACTAAATGCTTGTATTGGTTGATTGACTTTGTAGGCCTAAAGCTAGTAGTCAGCACTTGCTAGGAGGATAAGAGTATACAATATAGCAAATATAGGGGATTTCCTTCTGTCTTGCTTTTGAAATCTGATGTTGTTCTCACTGTTGAGTTTTGTTCCAATTTATTGTATTGTTTTATTTAATGTTCTGATTTGACTGGTTTTATTCTGTTTTGTTTTATTTGATTTTAATATGTCTGATGATAAGGACAACTATTGTGAAGATAACAAGATATATTATGGTAGCCATTGTTGATTTCCTAGTATCCTGTTCTGAAATTCTGTATCACTTTCACTGTTCTGTTTTGATTGGTTTTATTCTGTTTTTGTTAGGTTTTATTCTGTTTAAGACAAAAAAAAAAAAAAAGACATCTCTGGAGAAACCACAGAGTATTGTAGGAAGCCCCACCCCTGTGTGAGCTGTCTCACTTGGTGCCCACTGCCCCAGCCTTTGCCCTTCCCTGTCCACTCCGGACACACGGCCCTTTGCTGAGATGATAGCAGACAGTCATGGAGGCCAGGGAAGGTGCCATGTGCAGATATATGCCTCTCATATCCCTTTTAGTAACTAATGGCAAACTGTGATTAGAGGATCTGCCATCCTCAATTCTGGAATTATAATGGGTGAGGTGAGGACACAGGACACCAAGCAGCCTGCAAGTGGTACTGGGACAGCAAGGCTGGCTGCCAGGTCCCTGAAAGGAACAACTTCATACAGCAACAACAAGCAGTGGATGTGACAATACTTGTGGCAATTTATAACACTGCTCATGATTGCATACTCCTCAATGCAAAAGAGACATATGTGCAAGGCTCTTGGACAGAGAGCAGATGTCCTCCTCAGAAGACCCCACAAAAGGAGAAAGCAAGAAAGCATTGCTTCACTGGCAATGAAATGTACATTTCACAACTCCTCTTAATCTGAACAGGGTCTATCGCATCCGTTGTTGAATTGTCACACTCCTCAACATTTGAGGCAGTTTAAAGTCATATTTAAAGAAGAAAGTTGCAAAGAAAGATACATGAATTGCTTGGGGATGTACCTCAAGTGTTACACCAATACAATCATCACATGTCCTATCACTTATGCCCATGTCTAGCATTGCCCATCTCTAATTCATCCTATCTGTCTTGCAGGAGTATCTCAAAACCACAGAGCAGGGTACTCATTGTCTGGTCTTGGTCCAGTCCTGGCTCCCCAGCCCCACCTCAAGCTACCCCCATTTCCACTTCAGTCCCTCAAGTCTGTTCTAGTCACTTTGAGATGAGAGCCAAACCAAAGTGGCCTCCAGATGAGTGAGGGCCAATGCAGGATGAACAGAAGTCTGAGGTTAGCTATGGGGAGGCTCAGAAGGCCAGCTTGTTGGCCCATGGCTTCTTCAAGGAAACTGCAGCACTAGGTCCTTCCGTGGAAATGTCACCACATTCAGGGAATGTTGCTCTGATACATGGATGTAGCTGCACATGGAAAGTTCCAAAGTTTTCCTGACATCCAGCTTTCATCTCAGATATTCAGAGTAGACAGGGACAAGGAAGCAGAGCCAAGGGGCAGTTCTAAGGCAGCTGAAGACAGGAGGCTGTTCTGTTGACACCAAATCCTTGGCCTGGGGACGATAGATGAGGAAGCTGGGCCACTGGGTGACAGGAATGCCCATCCTTCATGAAGATGGCCACAATTCCTTCACTCAAGGCACAGATCATAAAGCAAGTTAATAAAGTTGTGGTCTTGCTGAAAATCAGCTCTGCAGGCAGCTCTGTAGCTAGCTACAGTGAAGGAACTACAGAGCAGAGCATGCTTTCCAGTAGCTACAGAAATGAGACCAACATGGCTCCTACATTATGATAAGCATGGGACATGCCCAAATAATAGGCAAACAGCCATCAGAAGGTGATGCTCAGTCCTTTACTTCAGTAACCAAAATGCTTCTGGTCAGGGCATTTAAATTTTACTACGGTTTAACAGATGTGAAATGGGCAAGGTAACAAAGTGTGGATAAACAACTCAGAAGGCTCTAAAAATGCTGGTTGTAAGGTTTACTAAAAAGTAACAGACTCTAAAATTGTGCACACAGTCTAACAGCTGTATAAAATAACACACACAAAACTAAACAAAAAAGCACTAAAACCCCAAAGAAACAGATCAGCATTTTATGATTACTGTGCCTAGGCAATAACACAATAAATAAATTCTTCACTTTTTTTCTTTGTTTTGGGATGTGGGTGTGTGTGTATGTGGTATGGTGCTACGGATTGAACCCAGGGTCTCATGCATGTTAGGCAAGTATTCTACCAGAGTTATACCTCAGCCCACTCCCAGACATTTTAATTTCTAAACTTTCCATGTGAAGTGGACACAATCACTGGGAAGTGTTACTGAGCCACCAGCTTGGCCACCCACCTGCTCCACAATGACTGCTATTCTTCACTTGCTGGTATAATCCCAAGGCCTCATCTGTGAATGAGAGTCTAGCCCCCATCCTATGCCTGCTGGGGAAGGTGAGGGATGTATCATGCCATATAGTTTCCACATGTTATACCACACAATGACTTCTTGCCCCTGACCTCATCTGGCTATTCCTACCAGCCAGACTGACCCCTCACATCATTAGGGACTCATGCTCACCCGTCAAGCTAGGTGATACTTCCCTGCATTTGCCTAGAAATGACAAACACAGAATTTACAGACCAAAAATTAACTTCTTAGACTCCCTCCCCCTCTATCTAGGATAGCCCAGATCAATCCACACTGGTTTGGAACCTCCTAGAAAAATACAACAGTGGAGTGTAAATGCCAAACTGTGGCCCATCTACAATGGAGCATGGCAGTTTGAACCTAAATTTCACTTCTGACTTGCTTACTCTGTCAAGCACATGTGCTAACGAGAGCCAGAAAGACAACCTTGGTTACGTACCTCAGGGAAGTAGTCCTGTGGAAACTTCTCTTTCTCCAGCATTGGTGTGCTCTCTAAAGTATCTGAATAGATCTCTTTGCCAGTGACTTTTTTATACTTCTTTGCTGGAAAAGGTAAAAAAGATGACTTGAATATTTTCAGTGTTACACACTACCCTAAGCCATATATTACTGAGGGGTCATGCTCACCCAAGGAGCTCCAAGGAGTAAGGAAGCCCTGAGCAGAGAAGCAGACAAGGGTCTACCCCTGACCAGCTGCTCCGTGGATGCCTACAGCTCGTAAATCCCCATTCTATGACCTGGAATCTGACACTCCACTTCATTATCCCCTTAGAGCTCCCAGCCTGCAGATTTACAGGGGCTAATTGGCACCCTCTTTTAAAGCAGTGAATATATGGAAGAGGGCTGTGGAATTACTATTCAGTGAGACCTTCACATGAATTTATTTAATAACATTGATTTCCTCCTCACTCATGGCCCACATCACTCATATTCCAGGGAAGAGTTTTATGTGAGATGGAGGGAGGGACACAGGGCAGGCATTTTCCAGACCTGCCCTGCCAGCTGCTACCCAGACCTCCCTGGGGCATGCAGGAGATGTGGTTCCCACAGGCCTCTCTAGGCTGACAACATGGACAGCGGTTGGCCTGAGCTCTCATTCACATCCAGGCACGGGGCCCTTTCCTTCTAAGAACTAGCACCCCCATGTCCTCACTGGTATGTGATAATGAGTGTGTGAAACTATTCCTCCAAGCCTTGATGGGCTGTGAGCTGATGGCCTCTGCAAGATGCTGTGAGGAACACAGGCAGAACTGATCCTTCACTTGTCAGCTTTAGCAGGGCAAGTTGTTCTGGGCTGCAATTGCAGAGGTAAAGTTCTTGGGGTGTTGAGCATATTCCTGGAGACCAGCTTTAGAATAAGCAGCAAGCTGTGCTTCCAGCAATTCATGGGAAAAGCCTTTGTATACCATGAGTAGCTGAGACCTGCAGTTTCTGGAGCACTGTCCACTCTAGAGACATGGACAGGACATCAGAAGCAGACTGAAGGATGCAGTGTTTTGTGCCAGAGCTGGGCTCTCTTCACACCAAGAGAGGCTGAACCCCAGGCAAAACCAAAATGCTAATGCTGAGAAGGTGAGCATAAGCCCTATACACAGCCCAGTGGAGGTCATGATGCCACTTCATTGTGTATGGAACATGGAAAAGAACAGCAATCAGAGCCCATCCCCCAGATACGGAGCTGTGCACTAACCATACCTACACTGCCACTGATTACATCTCCCAGACATGGAAATGACCTCTAGAGGCCTCAGACATGCTTAGTTCTGAAGCCAAAACCACCACACCCATGTTTCCTCACTCAGGGAAAGTGAAGAAGAAAACAAGGTCACACAGGTCAAGCCAATAAGCAGAGCAGAGGTGCACTTAACCCCAGGTGCCCTCACTGCAAATGCTCATCCATCCTTGTAGAGGAACAGTGTTTAGGACACATGGTACTTTTGCAGAATTGGGCTGGGGATGGTCCAAGTAACAACCCACACTTGAGAAGAGTCAGCACAGCTGGACACCTGGTCCCTTCTGAATTGAGACAAGATAAGATCTCAGGCATTGGGAAGAGCCCAGCACAAACCACTCCATAGTGTAGAGCCAGACTTGCTACCTGAGACCCCAACCTGTTCCTTATTCAACCATAGTCTTCATCAACTCCCTCCTGGACATGTAGTCGCTGGCAGAGACCCAGCTTTCACACCCTTTCTACCTGTAGGCTCAGCCTTATAGGGGCATCACTGAGCATTACAGATCCTAGTCCAGATATCAGAACATGACAAAGGGCAAGGATATGGACATGGGACTTGGTCCCATGCACAGGCCTGGGGACTATCATTCTGGGACAGGTCAGGCAGAACCCCATCCATGTGAATACTACTCCCTGAGTAAGGCCAGGATTTGATGGAATGACTAGAACAGGCAGTGAGGAGCAGGAAGGACGATGATTCAGACAAAAAAAGCACAACAGATAAAGGGTAGTAGATTCCATCATCTCAGGGTAGTTAACTGGGAGAACAGAGCAGCAACTGCAAGAAGGGGAGGGAAGGCCCAGAGCCCTGAGCAGGCTATCCAAAACAGCCTGTCTCGAGCCTGAGGTATGTGTGCCCTGCCTGGGACTCCAGAAGGCATCTCTACAAACCTCTAATCCCTGGTGAGGGCTTCTGCTCCCATGATGTCCTTCTATCTGACAGTCACAGTCCAATGTCCAGTGATTAGGTCTGGTTATTGCATATAGTCCCACAGCAACAATGCTGGGCAGGTCCAGCTCAGACAAAGAAGAGCTGCGTGAGAGGCAAGAGCCTTGACTGTTAGAATGCTAAGCAGAAATGCTTGACCACTCCCTGGACACCCAGTCATTGACCTTCAGCTGTCTATCCTACCTCCTAGAGGCCTAGTCAATACCAACCATGGGCTGAGTTTCACCTGCTCCTGCAATGGAAGAACAACATCCACTCTCAAGTGTGTTCAGTACAGGGATCCTCACAGGAGAGCTGGAAATTCCACAAAAGCCTTTCTAGAAGCCTGCTCACTCAGCCAAATATGCCCATCACATGATACCACATATACATGCATAGGTGCAGAAAAAGCCAGAGCCAGAGCACACACTGATAGGAAAGCAGTGTATGATGTGGAGGTAGTGATGGCTGCAGGAAAAGCCCTACGCTTGCCTCAATAAGGAACCCAAAGGAATACTGTTTCCCTCTGAAGTCTAAAAGACTTATCATTTTTAAAAATTATACTGTTTTTAGAACAGTTCTAAATTTACAGAACATATAGCAGCAAATGGAACATTCCCATGTGTCTCTGCCCTACCCACATAGAGCTTTCCTACTACTTGAATTCTGAATTAAGGTTAAACTAACAAAACCATCTCACCCTATTAAAAAGCCTTTGCACCACTAAAGAAATCACTAACAGAGTGAAAAGACAACCCACAGAGTAGAAAAAAATTATAGCCAGTTGTCGCTCAGGCAAAGGACTTATACCTAAAACGTATAAGGAACTGAAAAAATCAGACTCCCCCAATTCAAAGATGCCAAAAATGGGCATCTGAGATCATACATACTTCTCACATGAAGAAATAAAAACAGCAAAAAAATATATTAAAAAATGTTCAACATCACTGATCATTTGAGAGACGCAAGTTAAAACAATACTGAGATTCCATCTCACTCCAGAAAAAATGGCTACCATCAAGAAATCAACCAATAACAAATGCTGGAGAGGCTGTGGGGGAAAAGGAATCCTTCTCCACTGTTGGTGGGAGTGTAGACTGATACAACCACTGGGGAAATCCATGTGAAGATTTGAAAACCTAGGATTAGAGGTCCTATTCAACTCAGCTATACCTTTTGGGTATCTTCCCAGAAGAATTAAGGACATCATTCCACAGCAATATATGTGTATCCAAGTTCATAGCAGCACAATTTGTAATAGCTAGATCTTGGAAACAATCCAAATGCCCAACAACTGAGGAACAGATAAAAAAGATACACACACACACACACACACACACACACACACACACACAATGGAGCGCTACTTAGCCATAAAGAAGGGTAAGGCTGAGACTTTTATAGGTAAATGGATACAATTTGAGACCATACTAAGTGAGATAAATCAAACCCAAATGTATAAACATCGTAGTTTCACTAGTGTAAGAAGTTGAATGAGTAAGTAAGATCCAAATGCACAATATTGTGAATTGAGAAGAAACTGTTCAAAGGAAAAGAGAACTGACAGGGGAAAGGGGAAAGACAGGAACAGGGGGCTGGGGATTTAGCTCAGTGGCATAAGCACCTGCCTTGCAAGCATGTAGTCGTAAGTTCAATCCCTGGTACCCATAAAAAAATAAAATAAAAAGTTAAAAAAAAGGAACAGAAAAGGGAAAAATATATAAATACAAATAGTTAAAATAGTTATAAAGCTAGCATCTTTTCATTCATTGAAAAAAAAGACTTGTGCTACTATTGTTTGGACAGTATTTCATGCCTGTATCTTGTACTTGAGTAATTATTATGAAAATAACAACACACAATGTATTGTTACTCTCCTAATAGACTGATTTGAAATTCTGTTTTATTTCTATTTTTCTTATTGTCTTAAAAAAATAACAAAATCAGAATTGATACATAATTACCAACAAAAATACCCTGTTTACTTCAGGCTTTGCTCTTTCTGATGTATATTAGATGCATTTTGACATATACATAAAAATTCATTTCTATTGTTACAAATCATACAGAGCAGTTTCTCTGCCTTAAAAAAATCCCTATACTCTATAGACTTACCCTCCACCCCTGCCCAGGCCCTGGCAGAATGGACCTCTGCACCACATAGCCTTTTCAGACCAGTTCCTTTGAGCTGGCTGAGTTTTGGGGGGTTATAGTGAGTTTGCTGACAACACTACTATAATGACGTGCACTGATCACCCTCACTTGGGAGGCCGCAGAGGATGTCTGAAAGCTAGGGGTGTCTACCCTCTGACTTTGCCCTTCTTCAATATTTTTGGTGTTAGCAATTCTGGGGATTTCTTTCTCTATGTAACCTTTATAATCAGTCCATATCTATGAAGTCACTTACAGGTGTTTTGATGGGGATTATATTTCAACTACAAGTCAAATTAGGAAGAACTGAGATCTTGACAATATTTGCTTCCTAATTTTCTGAGTTTACTTTCTCATGTTCTGGAGTATGTAAGTCTAAGATCAAGATGCCAGCAGATTCAGTGTCTGGTGAAGGCCCATTCCTCACACGTGGTACATTCCATGTTCTCACATGCTGAGCAGCACAAGCAACCTCCCTTGGGTCTCCAAAAAGGACATTGGTCCCATTCACAGGCTGGGCCCTCATCACCTAGTTATTTCCCAAGGGCCTTACTTCCTGATACTATCACCTTGTTAGTTCAATATATGAATTTTGGAAGGACACAAACATTCCAACCATAGTATTATCATGAAGATGGACTATCTCTCCATTTATCTAGATCTTTGACTTCTTTCATCAGAGTTTTGTAGTTTTTCTCAGAGATATTACTTTCAAATCATATTTTATTAAAGAATATTCCTAAGTAGTTCCCTTTTTGTGTATGCTTATATAATTTTTTTTTTAATTTCAAATTTCATCTGTTACTTGTAAATTATACAGGAAAGCAATTAACTTTTGTATATTAACTGCTCATCCTGTAATTGCTTTTTTCCTACCACTAAAGATTTTTCTAAATAGATAACCATTTCATCTGAGAAAAAAGACAGCTCTAACCCTTACTGCCCTGAAAATATGCCCTTTATTTATTTTAGTCTTCATGCATTAGGTAAGATTTCCATTAATATGTGGAAGGAGTTGAGAGCAGACATGCTTGTTTTGCTCCTGATCTTTTCTCCAAATCTCTCATTTTCTAATTTCTTATTAATTTTGATATTAGTTATAGATTTTCTTATAAATTTAAAAAATCAAGTTAAGGAATTTTCTCCTCTACTTATAGTCTGCTTAGAGTTTTTACCATGAGTGGATACTGAATTCTGTAAAATGTGTTTTCTGCATCTACTGACATAATGATTTTCTTCTTTAGCCTGTGCTGTGGTTTAGATTAACACTTGCCCCATCCCCCAACCTCAGGTGTTCAGAGGGTGACTGGCTCACCGGGGCACTACACTTATCAGTGGACTCATCTACTATGAGTTCAGTAGGTAAACTGTCTTTTAGGAGGTGAGTCCTGGTTAGATGTGGGTCACTGGGGGCATGACCTGGAAAAGTGTATTCTTGTTGCCAGCTCCTCGCTTCTCTCTGTTTCCTGGCCACCATGATCTAAGCAGCATTTTAGCCACCATCCCCATCTGCCATGATATTTCTGCCTTGCAACCAACTTACCATGGAATGAACCCACTGAAGCTGTGAACTGAAGTAAACCTCTCCTCCTTTAAATTATATGTGTTGGATATTTTGTCCTAGTAACATGAAAATAAGACAAATTTTGGTACCCATGAATAGGATTGTTTCTGTGACTACAGCTGACCTTGTGGTTCAAAAGTACTTGAAACTGGTTTGTGGGAAGAATTTAGGAAAGTTTTGGATATGTATGCTACAGAAGGCCTAAAAGGTTGGATGATCAGAGCTCGGAAAATCAGGATGTTAAGGGAAATGTGGGCAGGAAAGATCAAGTTCAGAAGGTTTCAGCTGGGAACAATTACTCCATTGGCAGCTGGACTACAGACCATGTATGTCACACTCTAGCAGAAAATTTGTTCCCGTTTTGCCCATGTCACAAGACTCTGAGGGAAACTGAGATTAAGGGCAGTTGAAAAATTAATCTGGTAGGGAAAATTTCAAAGTAGCTCAGGCTGTGATTTGGATTTATTTCCTGGCTGATTTTAGCCAGATCTGCAGTGAAAATCAGCAAATGTGAAAAATCTGCAAAAGAAAAGAAGTGCTTGAAAAGTTGGAGCCATAGACAGAAAGACTGGTACAAGATTAGCATTACCATATTCACGACAGAACCGTAATTTGTATATCACCCTGCCAGGCAACTCTGATTTTAATTCCATCATCTGATGCTAAATAGCTAACCATCAGTGTTTCAAGCTGCCTGACAGGACAGTCATACACGTACCACCAGTAATTCAAACTGGTGGAAACATGTAAAAAGAAACTAAATACTTTCCATTAGAACAACAGGAAAGATGGCTGGAGGTATCTTGAGAATTGGCACAACCCTAGTCTCTGCAGGCTAAAGGGTGCAGAGCTGTAATGAGAACCCAAGGTTGCCGGCTTGAGAAGAGCTGTCTGAGATTCTTTCAGAATGCTCAGCCATCTGGACATTCCAGGTTCTCTGTAGTCATGGTCCAAATGTGCCTGACTATTGCTGGAGCTGGTGGTAGACCTTGGCTTCATGTGCTGACTTAACAGACATGTGGAATAAAAAGTTATGGGTCATGGAGGCTTCCACTCAGATTTCAGAAAGCTTGGGGCGCTAACCAGTGTGCCCTTGAAAGAGCAGTGCATAAAGCTCTGAGAGCTGAAAGTGCAGTAGAGACCCAAGGAAGTTGAAGATGGCTGGAACATGGAACATCTGTTGAGAAAAGCCACAGGCAGGGAGTGAAGCCACTTGCAAGAAAGAAAGAGGCCATGAGGCCTGCAAGAAGCAATGTTGTAACAGCAGGGTTGTCCTTTAGAACTCACATTTCACCACACCCTCCCCTAGGTGCTTTCCCAGGATGTAATGTTGCCTTGCTGAGTTTCAGTCTTGCTTTGGTCTGGTTCCTTTCTACCCTCTGTGCCCATTCCCTCCTGGGAATGAGAATGTTTATTCTGTGCCAATTATGTTCAAAGTTATTTAACTTTCTTTTTCATTTTTACAGGGGCTCACAGCTCAAAGCTTGCCTTGACTCTCAGAGGCAACTTTGGATTTAGACTTTTCAGTAGTGGTAGAACTATTAAGACTTTTGCAATTCCTAGAAGTGGACTAAATGCATTTTGCATAAAAACAAGGAGATAAGTCTTTTGTGGGCCAGGGAAAAATGTTATGATTTAGACTTTAAAAAAAAAATTGTTCCCCAAAGGGCTCATGTCTTCAGAGTGGGGCTTTTGGAAGATGATGTATCATTGCGGGTATCATACTCATCAGAGGATCCACCCACACTAATAACTTAAGTAGCTGAATGTGCTTTTAGGAGGTGGGGTCTGGTTGGAGTAAATCACTGGAAGTGTGATCTGGAACAGTGTTTTCTTGTCCTCCAAGGCCCTTCCACTATGCTGTTTCTGCACTAGCGCTGGCTGCCATGGACTGAAAAAGTGAGCCAGAATAAACCTCTTGTTTAAGCTGTGAGTGTTGGGTATGTATTTTGTATCACTGACTAGGACAGTGAACTAAGATAGGCTGTGATGTGATGGATTAGGTTAGCTGATTTTCAAATGCTGAATAAGCTTCTCTGGAATAAATCACAAAGCTGGTCATAGTATGTAATTCTTTTTATGCACTGTTGGATTCAATTTGCTAATATTCTGTTGAAAACTTCTGCATTTTATGTTCATGAGAACTACTACTGTGTAGTGTTTCTCTTTGCAATGTTTTTTGTCTTATTTTGGTATTAGGGGCCATGCTTGCCTCATATGTTAGTTAGAAAAGTGCCTCTCTGCTTTTACCTTCAGGCAGGACTTGTAGAGAACTAGTGCAACTTTGAATTGACCAGTAAACCCATCTAGATCTGGTGCTTCATTTTCCAGAAGGCTATTAATTATTGATTTAACTTCATTAATTGCTAAAGGTCTATTTGTATTATCTAGGCCTCCCTGTATGAATTTTCATAGAGTGTATCTTTTAGGAAACTGGTCATTAGGTTAATAAATTTATAGATATAAACTTTTTAATAATATTCTTTTATTACAATTTTAATGTCCATGGGATCAGCAGTGATAGTCCCTCTCATTTCTGATATTAATAATTATGTCTTTTTTCTTGATTGGTATGGCTAGCATTATATCAATTTGATTGATCTTTTCAAAGAATCAACTTTGGTTTTGCTAATTTTCTCTACTGACTTTCTATTTTCAATTTTGATTTCTATTTCTTTTTAATCTTTTTCTTCTGCTAACTTTGCATTGACTTTTTTTCTACTTTAAGGTAGAACCTTACTTTAGAACTTTAGAACTTTCTTCTTTTGTAACATATGCATTTGATGCTATAAATTTTCCTCTAAATATTGCTTTTGTTAATAGCCCATGAATTCCCATAAGCTATATTCTCATTTACTTCAAAATATTTTTAAAAGCTCTTGAGATTTCTTTGACCTATGTGTTCTTTAGAAATATATTTGAATACTGCAGTATTTCAAGTATTTGAAGAGTTCCCAGTTATCTTCCTATTATTACTTTCCAGCTTAATTTCATTGTGATTCAAAATCACACTTTGTATGGTTTCTCTTCTTTAAATTTGTCAAGGTATGTTCTAAGGCTGACAGTGTGAGCCATGTTAGTGAGTGTTCCATGTGAGCTACAGACAAATATATGTTCTGCTGTTATTGGATTAATTAGATAAATGACAATTAGATCTAGCTATGTGGGGGTGCTGCTGAGTTCAACCACATCCTTACTCATTTCTTGCCTCCTGGATCTGCCCATTTTTTATAAGAGTACTGATTTCTCCTATATAGTAAGAGTTCCTCTATTTTACCTCCCAGGTTGATTAGTATTTGCCTTGTGTATTTTGATGCTGTGTTGTTAAGCATATACATGTTAAGGATCATTATGTCTTCTTGGGGAATTAGTTCCTTATCATGTAGTCTCTCTCTCTCTTTTGATGATAACTTGCTTGGAAGTTTGTTTTACTGAAAGTAACGTAGTTATTGTAGCTCTGGGAGTGTTCGCATGGTATACCTTTCCCCATCTTTTGGCTTTGTGTCTCTTTGTTTCTTAAGTGGGTTCCTAGTAGGCAACACACAGGTGTTTTTATCCACTCTAAACAGTCTCTGTCTTTTTGACCACTCCTATTTAAAGGGATCACAGACACAGCTGGGGTATCAACTACCACATTTGTATCTTTGTATTTGTAACTCTTCTATTTTGTTCTACTCCTTTTCTGCCTTCTCTGATTTTTTAACTGAACATTTTATATATGGTTCCTTTATTTAAAAAAAAAACTTTAGTGGCTGTCATGGAGTAGGTACAGAATTATATATATATATATATACACACAGAATTTTAAGTAATACAAGCTCACTTTCAAATAACATTATCTTCTTTCACAAGTAGTATTACAGGTTCCTTGTAACAGAGGATTCTCGATTCTTTCTTTCTTTATAATATTTGTTATTTTTTCATTTCACTTCTCCATATCTACAGTTAGTCAATACAGGTTTCTGTTATTACTATATACAAACACTGTCTGTTAGATCAATTAAGAAGAAGAAGAAGAAACTATTTTACTTTACTTCCATTTATTCTCCTCCCACACTCTTTTCTTTTTGGTGTAAACCAGAGTTTCTTTCCTGTGTCATTTTCTTCTGTTGAAAGCCAACTTGTAGTGTTCCCCACAAAGCAGGTCTCCTGGTGACAAATTCCCTCAAATTTTGTTTGTCCGATGGTCTTTATTTATCCTTCACTTTTGGAGAACAATTTTGCTGAATATAGAATTGTAAGCTGATATTTCTTTCCTTTTAATGCTTTAAATACTTCACATCAATCTCTTCTTGTGAGGTTTCTAAAAGAAGGTCAATGAAATTCTTGTCCTTACTCCATTGTAGGGAAGATGTTTCCTTACTCCTTACTGCTGGACTCCAGTTTCTTTTAGGATTTTGTCTTTGTCTTTGATTTTCTACAGTTTCAATACAAAATATAATGTGCCAAAGTGCAGATTTTTTTGGCATTTATCCTGGTTGTTACTGGCAATGCTAACAGCTTTCAAGATCTGGTGATTGCTTTGGTGTCTGTTATTAATTTTGGCATCAAGTATTTTTTCTGTACCCTCTGTTTTCTTTTTCTGATATATAACAAGTATGCTTCACTTTGTGTTACTATCCCACAGTTTTTGGACATTTTTTAAAAAGTCTTATTTCTCTTTACTTCCCATTCTAATAACAAGATGCCACAACTGACAGAGCTGTAAAGCTCAGACACTATGTAAAAACGTGTGTCAAAGAAAATCCACAGAACCAGGGATGTAGTTCAGTGGTGCAGTACCTACCTGGCAAATATAAGGTCCTGAGTTCGATTCCCAGTACCCAAGGGTGGAGTAGGGAACCCATAGATAACTGAGTGGATAAGAATAAGGACAGCAGAGGAAATTGTAGTGGATGACACCTTCAGCGATAGCAGACAGTAGATACTGCCCAGGGCCCAGTTGGAGGAACATGAAACTTCATACTAAAGGCTGATCTACCTTCGTTTTTTTTTCCTTCTCTTCAGAGATTCATATTGTACTTTTAACAAAAATTACAAGGCATTCTAAAAGATAAAAATGCAAACTAAACAGACAAACCAACCTCCAATCTAGACACAGGTATGGCACAGACTTGGAAATGATTAGGCTAGGAATCTAAGATAGCTAAGTAATATTTTAAGGGCACTAATGCAAAAAATGAATAACATGCAACAACAGATGATAATGTGAATAGAGACATACAAATTCTGAGAAAGAATCAAAAATAAACCTGGAAATCAAAAGCACTGTAGCAAAAATTGAAGAATGTCTGTGACAGATTCTTCACTAGAATAGACACGGGTTAGGAAAGAAGCAGTAGTGAACTAGAAAGTATATCATTAAAAATTTCACAACACCTTAGTCAGGAAGGCCAGAGATGCTGGTTAGGAAAGAAGCAGTAGTGAACTAGAAGGTATATCATTAAAAATTTCACAACACCTTAGTCAGGAAGGCCAGAGATGCTGGGATTAGGCATCTCCTTTTTCTGGGTAGATGGGCTTTGATAAGATCCCAGCAGACTGGGTCAAGTGACAGTTTCCTTGAGGGCAGACCCTGTGAAGAAGGGTGTAGCCTGGCCTTGACTGTGAGATGGGTCTCCTAGCAGTAAATCTTATAATTGTGTGGTTCCCAAGAGCTTTTCTCTTCCAGGATAGTCTACTCAGTCTCCAGCACTTGTCAATTGCTTTTCATCAGGCTAGATCCAGGAGCTAGCTCCTGCTCCCAGGAAGTGGTGGCCTTAGCCCACCTGTCTGTTCAGAGCAACAGTTTGGCCTGTGAATTTGAGAAGAGTTGTCTGTTTGCAGTCTGTTTAGCTCTCTTCTGGTGAGAATGGGAGTCATGTCTTCCATACCCTTTATATGCTGGGCCAGAAACTAGAAGTCTTTTCATTTTTTTTTAATCTGTGCCTCTGAGCACTTCTTAAATTTCTTACAAGGTTCTTATTTTTTAAATTCAGGCTACTACTTTTAAAAATTTATTCAAACTTTTCACAAACTCTGGGTTGCTGTGCTTTAACTCAATTCATGCCAGAAAAGGGGCAGGAGTGGTTACCCCAGCCTGAGATTCAGATCACACAGTTGCAGAGGATCAGCTACAAAATCTACCAGACCACTGTGAGTGTTCAAGAACACACATCCAGCATACCCAAAAACAGGTGCTATTCACTGTCCACTACTGCCCTGTCTCTGTCACTGTTGACTATATGGAGGCTCCTCAGGTTTTGCTGGAGTGAAGTGTATATCTAACCTGTTGCTTTAAATAAACTGTGGGTTAGTTAGGTATTTCATGATTGATTTCACTTACTAATAAAATATGTATGTACATAAATCGTCTCTTAAAGAAAAGTTCTATGGATTAAAAACTCTTTCATGCTCATCATACAAATTTCCAAGGGGCTAATCCTTCTGTCCCCAGCCGTACCTGGCACATACTATGACTAAACATCTGCTGAAGACAGAGGATACTGCTGACTGGTGTTTACACAGCTGTAAGAGAGTAGCCTGGATATCCTGTTGTGACTTTGTTCCTTGGTGAGAATGCCAGATGCTGGTATTTAAGTGTCTAAAGAACCCAAAGACAACAGGGCAATGAAAATCATTCTATTGCCTAGGATCCTGCCCATCATCAGGATGGTGATGGGATCACTGTTCCACTAGTGTAGACAAGACTGCTCAAGAGGCTCCCAAGTGAGCAAAAACAATGAATCTGAACCAACTGACATAATCAGTTGTCATCCACAGTTACTACAACTTTAATGACATTTCAAATTGATGTGAGCTGGCTCCAAACCTACATGGAACTCAGGAGGGTTCACATATAAAATGACAAGATAGAGTGGACAGTAGACACAGAAATACCTAGAACACTTGCAGGTCCACACTGAAATGTTTTTCTTCTAGGTAACAGATTCCCTCAAGGATCAGGACAGGGTGTCTCAGCAGGAGCACCCTGAGAAAATAGTGCAGATTTACAACACTGGTTATTAACTGAGGGAGAGCATTTTTCATGGCCACAAAAATGTGTTACCACCTTCTGTTTTTGAAATACAAATATTCCTCATTTAATAATCCACCCATTTAACAACTGTTTGGACCACTGAGGTACAATACGTTTTGTTGCTTTGGGTTTCTCTCTCTCTCTCTCTCTCTCTCTCTCTCTCTCTCTCTCTCTTTCACAGTTCTGTATAACTTGTTTATGGAGCATCCATGTCTTTTTTTGTAAAGTACACCTTGTTTATATGATATCAAAATGTTTATTGATTGTACCATATAGTAAGCACTGTAGTTTATATTGTTATATATTATAGTACTACACATAAGAGTTATGCAAATAAAAGCAAAGGCATCAAGTAGGAGTTTCCTTTGACCATTTCTTTGTTTCAAATATTGTAATGTACATGCTATATACAATTCTTCATTTAGCAACCAATTCATTTCACAATCTAGTCCCAGAAATGAGACTTAGTCATTAAAGGAGGAGTGTCTACATGCTGTCTTGTCATTTTGTTTCATCTCACCTCTGGCAGTAATACAGATACAGAACTACTCCCTCTCCCTTAAACTCCTGTAGGAAAGCCAGAGTCCTCAGCTGGGCATCCTGGAGCAAAAGAGTTACAGTGGCTTGGCATGGGTATGTGATTAGAAAGTGGGCCAGGGTCAGTATGCATCCCATTTCAGAGAAGCTAGACAGCCAGGTTCTTACAGGAGGTCCCAAGTAACACTGTAACCCAAAGTGTTACTGCATACAAGTAACACGAAACAGACTAAATAGACGCTTTCAAAAAGACACAGGGTAAAAGATACCAAAACGAGCCAACCATGGAAGGTGGGGGCACCAAGATCAAGATACCAGATGATGGTATAGAATCTTACCTTTAAAGTCAAACTGGTAGATGTTTTTTAAGGATTCATGAAGAAAATAAAAGCTTCCTAGTGCCTGTAAGAGCAAAAAAAGAGGATCAGAGGCTCATATTGGAGGACTCCTAGGCAAGTTTCTGATCAACAAATTAAAAGGATCTTCTCAGATTAGCAGAAGTTAACCAACTGTGACTTAATCACAATCACTGACACAAAAGGCTGAACACAGAAAGCCTGCCAATATCCACCTCCACCAGCACTGGGTGTG
This sequence comes from Hydrochoerus hydrochaeris, assembly GCA_004027455.1. NCBI lineage: Eukaryota > Metazoa > Chordata > Mammalia > Rodentia > Hydrochaeridae > Hydrochoerus > Hydrochoerus hydrochaeris. The sequence goes on along the minus strand of PVLA01006621.1, from coordinate 26,385 downwards.
AAACTAAACTGGGACACCAAATGCAGGACTTGGCTGGACTAGGGCTTTCCAGAGCACTGACCCTCAGCTCCGTAGCGGTGTGTGGCATGAGACCTGAGCACTGACCCACTGTACACTGGTCATTCTCTGTTCAGCTCCCCTTCCCTCTCACCTCTTCATTCTTCAGAACTGAGGTGAAGCCCTGTGCCCGGGAGCTGCTGAACCTGGTCCATGTGTAGATTAAGTGAGCATATAACTGTGGATGCTTCATGTCATTCTGATCAGGGGATCCAGCAGGGCAGGGTACACTGTACTAAAAATTACTTGTTGCTGTTCTGAAATTCAAATTTAACACAACATTTTTATACACACATATATAAAATGTGTGTTCATATACATATTTTTACATGTATATTCATTATGTTTTTGTTTTTCTAAATACAGTAACCCCAATAAGGGTCCTGGGGAATCTCCACCATCATGGTTACAAAACTGTACACATTTAAATTTTTTTTAAAACTACAATTTATCAACTCACTGGACTATACCCTAAAAGGATAAATTTTACCATCGGCATATTATGCCCTTATAGCCCCAACTTAACAAAAAGCCTTACTTCTGTAGGATTCACTCCTAGACAGAAGACATAAGTAGTCCACACAAGGCTGGGCGAGGAAGACTGGAATGTAGACAGGGGAGCCCTGAGAGAGAACCCAGCTATCACCAGATCAGAGGGAAAGACTTGTTTCTAAACCCAGCTTTTTATTTTGAGAAGTGTCCAGTCTTCAGACAACTGGAAGTGTAGGACAGAAACACGGTGTGTCCTTGCAGATCCATGTGCATACTTTGTTTCTGGCAGAGCCATAACCCCATGATGTTTTACTCCTAAACACACTGTGTGAGCCTCCTCCCACAAGCTCTTTCCTTCATAACCACAAAACCACCATCTTACTACAGCAATCGACAGTAGTACCAAAATGCTACCTGACATCAAAGCCCCAATACATTTCCCCATGGTCCCAAAGATCTTTCATAGTGCGCACACACACACACACACCCAACACACACACATTTTGGTGTCCTGGAGTTCTGGAGCCATGAACTGGCTCATATACAGCCACTCAGCACCTGCAGTAGGCATGCAGGAAACAAAGTGGCCATTCCAGTGTTCTAAACTGGCTGAGGGCAAATTAAAGGCACACAAGTGGGAGTGTAGTGACTCCCAGTTCAGTCACTGCCACTGTCTCACAGCCCCCGTGTCTCTAGTCATTCTTCAGTTTGCCTGTACTGTTTCCAGAGCACAGGATATACCAGGAATGGCCACCATTTCCATAACTGGGCCTAGCCAAGAGCAACCAGCAGGTCAGTGGTCCAGGGCTCTCCAGGTATTGTGACAGGAGAGGGCTGGGACTATGGTTTTCCCTCATCCTAAATCTCCATAAAACATCAGCTTTAACCCACATGCAAGGGAACAAAACTGGCTGCAGTACTTATTTCTGTAAGCATTTCTATTGAAAACATAATCTAGGGACATGATTATGAGGAAAGTTTCTAAGTTTTGTAATCACAGCACCAAAAAGAGTGGCGGACCATCAGTAATGGGGTTGCTTCACTGCACTGGGGTCCACAAAATCCAAAGATTGACATGTGTCCCATTACCTCCTGTCCTGGATTCATGGCAGGACATGAAACAAACATAGTCTGATTCATCTGGAAAGGAAGTAAATGCCACTGTCAGGAGAAACATGTGTTGGTCATGCCCTATCCAGAATTAGACCACTCAGGGAGACTGAGGTTCATCTTTCTATAATTCACTCATATGTGTGTTTATATCACAATTCACAATGTGTGTGTATGTATCACAATATATACATATGAGTGTATATATCACAATGTAGGCAAAGCTGCCTTTTCTTGGCACCTCATGGCCACTATGTACCCCCAAATCACTCTTCATGGCAACCTCTACACTGTCAAGCCTGGTGTCCAGTCTCTACTGCATGTCCTATGGGTCATTGTCTGTCTGCTCCTTCCTTGTCCACTTACATTCTACCAGTCCATCCTCCCACATGGTCTTCTGTTCCTCCTGTCCATTTCTGTCTCAGGAATATTCCAGAGCTTCCTACTGAACCTACCCATTTCTGCCTCCTCCTCCCTATTCACACAGCAACAGCCAAGCTCCTCTGAACTGTGGTCATGGGTCAACAGATACCATCAAGGTACACTTTCCTATGCCTACTTATATCTGGTCACATCTGTAGGACTCAGGAAAATGAGCTGGATTAAGGCCAGGAAATGCCCCACTAGCAAATTATGTGTTTCCCTAGGATGAAGCAGATAGCACCTGCTATGGAAAATGACATACTCCAAGAATGATTATTAAACAAGAGGACACTACTAAGTCACTGAAGCAGGGCCTGTGTACCTGGACACGGTGTAACTCAAACTGCAATTTAGTAGGAAACTGGGACATAGCAATAACAGAGGCCTAAGTGTGCATTACAGTCTGACAAGGGTTCTGGCTCACAGATGTGAGCACTTGTGTACACACACACACACACACACACACTTACAAGTGTCTGATGAAGTCACATAACTGCAGATTGTCCACCATCCAATACAAGCAACTTGAATGAACAGACTCATGATGGAACCTTTTATCCAGGAACCTGGGAAGTAAAGACAGCCCCAAGAGAGATGCAGCACAGGGTGCCTGTGAGAAAGGGACCCCACTGTTACAGAGATGCTTTCTATCCTCTCAAATGTGGGTCCAGAACACAGCAGATAGGATCTTTGTTTTCAGTCAAAAGCTAGAGTATGGAAGAGGTTGCACATTACATGACCTGACACTGGACCCTCAAAGTGTGCTCAGAGACACCTGCCTGATCTCAGGCACTTCCACATCTCAGGCCTCAGGACACATGTCATGGTACACTATCAACAGGTCCTCAAGCTGCATGTACCTGAATGCAGTGTATTCTTGGACTGATAGGCACATATTCAAAATGGCTCACCACGGACCATGACAGAGTGCCTGTCAACTTAGGTACATCCCTGCCTAACCACCATCTCATCATGGCAGAAAGTGAGAGCAGTCAACTTTTGGCTTGCTATCTTTGGAAAAGTAAATTTTGATGTCTCAGTATGAAGGGTCATAGTTCACAGGTCCAGAGTAATTAAGCTTCTTCCAGGAGCCAGGAAATAAAATCATGAGATTGTCCAGAATGAATCAAATGTTTGCTTCATCATAGCACCCCTGCAAAAGGATCCTCTCTGCCTGCCTTGGATGAAGAAAGAAATGAAAAATGTGACAAAGATCTCTAGAGACATTTAAACATCAGCCCACTATGTGAGAGAAAGACGACATGGTATTATGAAGCTTACTAATACGTCAATGGAAAACAAACTGCCAATGTGGACATGGAAACAATTCAGTGAGTCACAAAATCCATAATCTGCTCCAATGCATACTTAAAGTCAAAAGCTCAACCCAATTTTCCAGTGCTCACCTCACACCATCAATATGGTCAGGGTGCCTGTCCATCACAGGACACCAGGACACCTGGTTGTGTACTGAGTCTGCAGACAGGAAGCTCCCGGCTCTTTGGGCTCCTGACTGTGGGTGTGTGTCAATAGCATGTGTGTCGTATCTAGGAATAGTGACTCCATGGCTCTTTTGCTGAAAACAAAATACTTTTTATATATTTATAAAACTGACTAGTATGAGTGCTGTTTAATTATCCACTAGTGAAAAGCAGTGCACTCATTACTGCATTTCTATCATAAGGCAGGAGTCTTAATGTCCCTAGAAACAGTTACAGAAACATCAAGGTTCCCAGGATGGTACTTGGTGGGAGGGGCTGAGGCTGAGGTAGGTGTGGTCCACTTGAAGTATTAGAGAACTACTGAGTTCATGCTAATGTCAGCTGGAGTCTAGTAATGTGATAAATGACAAGCTACATCATCTCATTGAAGGAGCTGAATCTGATACCACCAGACCCGCCTTACAAAACAGGAGAATCAGAACAACTAAGGTACACTACTGCTCCTAAGCACACGTCTGCAAACGCTGCTTAGTCACAAATCAAGTATGTGTCCAGTATGGGCCCACTCTCTTGATCCAGCTGCCACCAAGGCTCAGGGGTTACTTTGGGACAGAGCAGGCACCAACAAAGAAAGCACACAAAGCTACTGTTAGAAACACTCTATTACTTGGTATTTGCAAACAAACCAGCCAGCCAATAATCTATCATTTCCACTTTGAGGTCAGCAGCAAAACACCTATCATTAACCTGAAGCCTTCTGTACATGGCTCCTTTTCCAGGAAAAAAAATTTCTAAACTCAAATAAAATTGACTTAGCAGTAAAGAACACTTAGGAGCATCACTTTCTTCTTAGAATCTATAAAAGGAAGAGCCATACAGACAGATGCTTCTTGGATGTGACTTCGAGATTAATAACCTATAATTACCTATCACTGACAAACCTGTGAAACCTGTGAAACTACTGGAGTGACTTGCGACAATACTGCTGCTAATAACCACGGTGGGAGCTGCCTGTGCACCTCTGGGAAAGGCCCCCATGGAAGCAGCTGCAGTGTCTACTGCTAGAACAGAACAAGTATGGGAAGAGAGATCACAGAACAAGAACTAGGGGCCCCTTCTACAGCCAACTGTACTTATCAAAGGTGACACAGAATTGTATAATTCATATCTCACTCCAAAATAGCAGAGCATTACATTATTTCTACAGATAAAGCATTTTCAACTCTGGTTACTTTTAAGTATATTAATGAATAGGAAAGTATACTAATGAATGAATAGGAAAGCATAAGGTATTGCCGATAACTAATCCTCAGGTCTGCAATAAAATAGAGGAGTTAACTTCTGAATTACAGTAACAGACCATTGACTCATGGCTGGTCAAGCTCCTTTGTGAGGATGACTCTCTCACACCTTACCTACTATTTCCCAACCTAAGCAGACACATGACGTCCATCTCCCACCAAAGAAGGATATGCTTGCTTAGCTACACTTTTCTCAGGCCCTCACATTCTTTCAGGATCAACTACAAACAGATCCAGTATTTGACAACAAAATTCCAGGCATTGGACAGAGGGCTTAACAGTGCTTCCCCATTACAAGAATTAAAGTAACTGTTCAATTTTAGAGGTGCATATAGGTCTTGAGACTGTTCTCTGGCACACTGTCTCCCCTTGTAGGAGAAATGATGATGTTCGGATTCACAGCAACTAATCAGCACAGGCCACAGGGAGATGCTATGTCCATGAACTTGTAACTGCACAACTTCAGAGCTATTCACACCCAAAAGCATAAATACTCATGGGCATAAGTACACAATACATATGATAAATATATGCAACACATGTATATGTGCACATATACGCATGTGCTACAGACACAGATATAAGAAGCTGGAGTTCTCAAGAGATACGGATAAGAAAAGTAACAGCAGCAGTCCTCTGAACACAAAGCCCTTAAAAACCCAGATGCTTAACATGAAAATGCATCAATAAAATTTGAAGTATTCCTGTAATGAGCTGCTACGCAGCAAGGAAAATAAATTAAAGCTACACTTACAAACATAGATGGATTTCACAAACAAAACCAAGAACAAAGGAAAGTTCCTAAAGTTTCATATGGTATGATACCAAGATAACAAACATAAAACATTAAAAAAGCACTATTAAGAATATATTATTTTTTCATAAAATAAAGGTAACAAAATGATGAACATGGAATTGAGAAGAGTCATTACCAGTAAATTATTCTAGAAGATCTTCACTTACACAGGGACTTCAAGTGCCCATTTTGTTACTTTAATGAATAGTAAAATAATGAAGGAAAAAGGAAATAAGTGAAAAGAGGTCCTGCCTGGGCTGAAGAGGACAATGTGGCATGCCCCAACTCTGCACCAGACGCCCATGAGGTGTCACAGAAGACAATGAAGACTCAGAGCTAGAGTTCCCATCCAACCCAACAATGGGAGGTATCCCAGAAATATGCTCTGAACTCCCCCAATGCCACTGTCCTCACATCTTGAAAGATGTGAAACAAAAGCAGTAGGCAATACACAGTATACCTCTGGCACCCTAAACTTTATCAGTGCTGTCACATCTACTTTGTCTTCAGGAATTTGGTTCTTTACACTCAGTTATAATTTACTTATATCTTATTTTTATCTAGTTATATAATCAGCTATATAGTTGTTATAACTTATTTTTGATACTACATAGTAATCCACTACATAAAAATACCACAATTTATCCACTCTTCTGTTAGACATACATGGTGGTTGTTTTTATTATTGCAATCATAAACATCTTCACATAGACTCTATGAAAAACTGTGAGAGATGACACTCATGTGAATATATGTATAAGTTATATATACATATATACAGAATATACAGATACAATTTGTGGATTCTAGCAGACAGTCTCAATGCAGGGACCACAGTAGTGCACCACTAGGCCAACATGACAATCCATACCTCCACAAGCACTATGGGGCAGGGCCCATTATTCTGTATCCTTGCCTGGAGCTGGTGCCTACAAATGGATGGGGATAAAATTATGCCTCATTTTCTATTTTGCAACTTCATTACATTTGCATAGCTGAAAATCTCTCTTTTGTAGTGATGGGGGTTGAAACCAGATCCTCATGCATGATAGGCAAACAATCTATCGCTAAGGAATGCTCCAGCCCCCACCTCCTTTTTAAAATGATTTATTGTGTTAAAAGGTACATAACAGGAGTCAGCATCATTTGTGGACTACAGCAAGAGAGAACAAGGATTCCTAAGGAAGAAAGCCCTCCTTGTGAACCAGTGCCACATGTGGGCCATCAGTGGCTGAGGGGCAGCCAGACCCAAGCCTTTGCCCATGAGTCAGTGCCATTCATTTACTGCAGGGGTAGAGAACAAGGGTTCACCAGGAAGCAAGCCCTCTCTGTGAACCAGTGCCACGTGCAAGCCACCACTTGGCGGGGGGACAGCCAGACCCCAGCCCCTTCCAGTGTGCAGGCTGGCAAACAAGAAGAGCCAATATCCCCCACCCTCGCTGTAAGTGACCAGCTGATCCAGAGAAACACAGGCTGCAATGATAGTTATGGAAGTGAGATGCAGTTTGATGCTTGTGGTGTTTGGTGTTTCATTGACCTTGCAGATCTAGGACCGGTGATCTGATCACCTATTTAGAGGACAGCAGTATGCAGTGTGGCATCTAGTGGGGATCTACTTCTGAAGGTGGTAGCCATTGTTGATTTTTTATTGTCTTGTTTTGAAGTCCTGTATAATTTTCATTGTTTTGTTAGGTTGGGTTTTGATCTGTTTTGTTTTGTTTTATTCTATTATATCCAATGGCATGAGCAGCTATTTCAAAGATAGCAAGATATATTATGCTAGCCATTTTGGGTTTACTATTGTCTTGTTTTGAAGTCCTTCATTGTATTCACTGTTTTGTTTTTTTATTGGTTCTATTCTATTCTGTTTGATTTTTACTATGTCTGAAGGTATCTGCAACTATTTTGAAGACAGCAAGGGGCATTATGGTAACTGTTGTTGATTTCTTATTGTTCTGAAGTCCTGTATCACTTACACTGGTTGGTTTTGGTTGGCTTTATTCTGTTTTATTTTCCTTGGTTTTATCCTCTTTAAAATAAATAAATAAATAAATAAATAAATAAATAAATAAATAAGATACATAATATAGAATTTACCAAACTAACCATTTTATATGCACAGTTCAATGGTATTAAATATGTTTAGTTTTGTACAACCCTACTGTTTGTCTCTACAACTCAAACTTCCCAAAATTAAACTATATGTTACACACAAATTCCTCATTCTCTCTTCTCAACCCCTCAAAACCATCTTTTTATTTTGTTTCTATGATGTGACTACTTTAGAGACCTCCTAAGATTGAGGCATACAGAACTTGCAACAACTTGCCCAATTCATTTGAAAAATATTCCCCAGGTTCTTCCATATTGTAACATGTGACAAGATTTCCATCTTTTTAAACCTGAATAACATTCCACTCCGTACCAGGAGTGATCAATATTATGGTGAATATTTAATTTTTAAACATTCACCACTTTTTAATCACTCCATATAAAAATGTTATGGGGTGTATCTTATTACCTTATTCACAGGCTCTGGCACCAAGTGACTTCTGGCTCTTCTCCAAAGCCAAAAGACCATAAAAGGTAAACATTTTATATCTATTCAGGACATAAAGGCAGCCGCAGTAAAGAAACTAACAAGGGAAGAGAACTTCCAGAACTGCTTCAGAAAGTGTAAAGAACAATGGGATAAATGTCTTCTAAGCAACAGGGAGTATTTTTGAGAGATTAATGTCAATGTTGCCTATGCCTTTGATATTGTATCCAAGAAAGTACTTGTAAAGGTTCTGCCTATGTTTTCTTCAAAGAGTTTTAAAGTTTTGAATATTACATTTAGGTCTTTATTTCCTTTTAAATTTTGCACGTGGATATCCAGTTTCTCCAGCACCACTTTTTGAAAGAGACTGTCCTCTGTTCATTGACCATCTTGCCACACAGGTCAAATTCCTCTGACTACACATATATACACACATGTACCATATATTTCTGGGTTCTATTCTATTTTGGGTCCATGTTTACAGAATCTCTTTTTTCTAACTATTGACAACTCAGGTTTCTTTTAATGTGAATTCCATGTTCATATTCCTTGTACATTTTTCTACTCATCTTTTTCTCATAGTATACATTTATTTTTAAATCTAATGTAGAACTGCCTATTAGCTGCATTATAAATATTTACTCCTACTCTTTGGCATATCTCATTAATATTTTTATTATGTCTTTCATTAAGTGATATTATTTTTTAAAAATCAAACTAATCGATACCTTCCTTTACAGTTTGTGCTTTTAAGTCTAATTTACAAAATTTTCCTTAATTTGATTCCACATGGTATCTTCTATATTTTCTCTTAAAAGTTGTAACCCAGACGCGCAGGAGACTAAGGCAAAAGGATTACAAGTTTGAGGCCACCCTGAGTAACACAAATAAGCAAGCAAGCTAGAGATATACCTCAGTGTTCTTTGGGTTCAATTCTGGGGGTAAGGAGCTGTAAGACTTTGTTTTGCCAGTTTACTCTCTACTATGACAAGGACATATTTGTGATGATTTTCCTATTTTATCTTTATAAGTACTTTATAGTAGAGTAAGTGCCCCTGGTCTCTCATGCCTGATGACAGCTTTTATTGGGTTTTTTGGTCGCTTTTATTTCGACATGGAACGTTGCACTCAGCTGCTGCTAGAGTGAAGATTACAAATACCAAGACTTCCCAGATTCACTGGGGAAAGCTAATGTCTCTTGTGATGTTTGAGTTTTTGTTCATGGATCTTTATCCATAATGAGTTCCTTTAAAATGTCTTTTAATAATAAAGTTTTATAATTTTCAGTCAGGTGTGGTAGCAGATGCTTGTAATTCCAGCACTCCACTAGCAGGCTAAGACAGGAGGATCACAAGTTTGAGGCCAGCCTGGAAAACTTAACAAGATACTATCTCAAAAAGGAAATAAAGGAGGGGGGAAGGGGATTTGGAGCTATAATTCCCCTCAAAGCTGCTATATTCAATTCCCAATATCACCAAGAGAAAACCAAAAAAAAGTTTTTTAATTTTCTCCATAAAGGTCTTGAAAGCCTTTTGTTGGATTTAGTTTGGGGTTATCTTCTACCTTCTGCTACCATTAGAAAATGTAACTTTAAAAAAAAAACCACATTGTTTATAACTGTTTGCTACTAGTAAATAAGAACATTTACTGATTTTTTGTATTATCAAATTTACTCAGTTTCACTTAAATTCTAACAATCATGAATTCTCTGATTATATATGAATAAGGACTATTGTGCTAATCTTAATAATCTTGACATTTTCTCTTAATCTTGACATTTTCTCTTTTCTTTTTGCTTTTTGTCTTATCTTGCCCAGGAAGTTCAGTTCCATACAGAACAGAGTCTGACTGAGTACTGAAAACAGATGCTGGGGAGTGGGGGAGGCAATCAGATGGCTACTGCACCCACCCAGAGACAGAGTGAGGGGACCAAGATCAGGATGCCAACAGCAAAAGAGATAAGAGTAGAAGTGTATTTCAATATAGGCTTTGACCATAAATTGAAAGTAGAATGTGTAAGAAAAGGAAATATGGAAGATGCTCCAGGGGCTTGTGTAAGAAGACCTGGGGAAGGAAGCTGCCATTTTCTGAGGTGGAATAGACTATAGCAGAAGCAGAGTTTGGGGGAAAATAAAAAGTTCAGAATAGACCTGTTAGGTTGAGATGTCAATGACCCTCAAAATGGAAATAACTCATAGGTAATTGGAGTCTGAAGTTCAGGGATAATGTCTAGGTTGGAATGAAGATTTCTGACTTGTGTTTGAAGGCTGTTATTTGGCACTATTAGAATGCTGAGAGGAGATAAACCTGGGTCTGAAGACTAACTAACATGCAGAGCACTGTGTTATTAGAGGTTGTTGTAGTCAGGGTTTGCAAAGAGAACAAGACAATACAGGACACATAATTTATAGTATTATTTATACTGGTTACCCAAGGAGTCAAATACAAAGAAAGTGCAGGAAATCTGTCCACACACTAAGACCCATGGAACCCAGCTGAGGGCTTGGATCACACAGCAATGTCCCGCATGAACCCATGACAATGCTCCCCACAAATCCAACTGGAGGCCTAGAGCTCACAACAATGTCTCATGCACATCTGTTTCATGGATCTGCACTGGGAAGGCCCAAAGGTCAGCAGTGGAAGCTAGGAAGCCTATACCAGCAGGATGAAGGAACTGTGCCAGTAAGTTGAGGGTTCTGCACTGGAGGAAGGAAAGATGCTCAAAGTAAGGACAAGGACTCCCCCGAAAAGTACCACAGCCATCCTCAGCAACAACAAGGTCCCGAGCTCCTCTTCAAAGATAAGAATAGCTGAGTTCATGTCAGGAAGCCAGCGTGACAAGCTTCTCCTGGAGACTGAACAGCACATCATCTTCCCCTCTGGAGCCAAGAAATGGTAAAGACCAAAGCTCCCCCAAAGTGAACTACACCGGTGCTCAGCAACAAGAGGTCCTGAGCTCTTCTGATGATAACAGCCAAGCACATATTAGGAACGACACTCGACAAGCTCCTCCAGGAGAGCCAACAGCAACAGGAAAACCAGTAACACTACCTCTTCCTCTTCAGTTCTCCTTTTTATCTTGGCAACAACCCTCAGATGGGCCATCCACACTCATACCATGCTGATTCAGTTCAGCTGGTATTACAAGCTGACCACCAGTTACCAATCCACTACAGAGGTAATGGTTACAAGGAGCATCAGGCAAACAAAGTGCAGGACTGTGAACCGGCCAGTGTTCAGAAGTGACAGGTGATCATAGCACATTTCTGGATTTCAGCTGATTAAAGCAGCAAACTACACTAAGAAATTTAAAAGTCAGCATAACCGTAACTTCACCATAGCACATGTTTTTCTACACTGTAACAGATACTGTGCACTGTATCTGTGTCTGGTCACTAATACTGTGTTTAGGGTTTTTACACTCTTTCCAACCTTGTTTCTGTCCTCTCCACCCCAATGAAATTATCCTGTGTCAAGTATTTAATGATGTTCAAGTTACAAACCAAACACACTAGGTTTTCATGACACTAGGTTTCTCAGCAGCACACATTCTTCAAGCACTCCTATTTCTGGGTTTCAGGACACCACTGTTCTTCTCTGGACTCTCTTCTTCCTCTTCACTCTTCAGGTGACAATGACACACTGGGTCTGCACAAGATAGCCTGTAAAGCCTTTTCCCTCTTATTTCCTCCCACTGAGTGGCCTCATCTATTTCATAATCCAGCTGATGGCTTGTATGTATACTGGGTCCTCCTTTGAACTCCAACCTCACAGGTCCAGGTAGCTGCACAGTCCTCTCTTGGATCTCACAAAAGTCCAATTTCTCCCAACTCAGGACATTCTTCACTATCTCTTGCTCCTACTACAAAACATGGATCTCTCCAAATTCCTTCAAGCATCTTCCCACTACCATGCCCCTAATGCAAACATCTGTTCTTTCTGTAAATTTTATCCATCCTTCCCATTACCCACACCAGACAAGACCATTGTTGTCCTCCAAATGCTTCCTACATTGCTAACTCCCAGTCTCTTCTCTACCTGGCAGCCAGGTATTTAAAATACACATCTGCTCCTGCCATTCACTGATCCTTCACCCTAGTTGCCAGTGGCTTGTGTAGATTCTCCATACATACAGAACTTTAGCCACACTGGCCACTTAGCCCTCTGAGTAGGCCAAGCTCTCTTGCTATTGGAGCAGTCATGTGCTCTGCCTTCTCCTCTTCCAGCTGCTTATAACATGAGCCATATGCTGCCCCAGGTCTCCATGGATACTGCCTCCTCCAAGCAACCCTCTCTGGCTTTTCTCTGCAGAGGCTTGACAGTTCTAGCCCAACACTTCATCAATCCTTCAAAATGCTGTGCAGTTCACCTACCTACTATTTTCCTCCTCTGTGTCCTTATAGAGAGGGAAACTGCTTGAAGGCAGGAATGTGACAAATTCTCAGCACAGTGCTTGGTTCATGGAAGAAATTCAACAACTTCTGGGTAAATGGGAGGAGTAATAGTACCCTCACAGAGTGTCTGGCTGAGCAGCTCAGGATCTAGTAGGCAAAACTGTTTGCTCAGGTTTCAAAGTACAACCTAGAGTACAGTGTTCTTAAGAAGCTGAGCACAATAAAACAAACAATCCCACTACTTCTCTGACGATATCACACAGGGAAGCCCCATGAATCCTGGCTTTAAAACAATTTAATAGATTGAGTAATAAATCAAAGCAAAGTTACTAAAACATTCATTAGATTATAAATAATAATAAATGAAACAAAGCTTTTGTTTCAATCAATGCAGAGCTTCATTGATCTTTTTCTGTATAATAAACTCACAGAAACCAATCTAATTGGATGAGGCAGCATTATTGCCCATTTCTCTAGCATTACTCAGGGGGGTAGGTAGCATGTAGGAAAGGTTGCATTTAGCATGTCACTATCACAAGGGTGTCCTCTCTCAAGAAGCTTTGTAACCCTTGCAAAATGAGAGCTGACACATTTACAAAGTACTGCCTTTCCAATTCTAGCTCCTGAGTCTAGACATAAGATGATGGCACAAAGCTGTCCCCCTACTTGACCCTCAGTACAAAGCCCCTCTCCACACTGGCTGCTGGCCCAATAGAGATGCACATGTAATTTCATTCCATCTCCCATCCAACAGCCGACATTAGAAGTTAATTAAATTGGTTGTCTACTGTATTCATCCACTTACAAAGTTAATGATATTCTGTCCCTGAATTAAAGAGCATTTTATAAAGCATGCACCATGGGAGCTGGCATGTTGTACACGGGGTGCTGAACCCTGTCACAGCTCCTGGTCGTCGAGTTCCCAATTAGGCAGCCCAGGAAGAGCAGGGCTCTGTCTGCCAGGGCAAAGCACAAGTCATTCTGACAATGAGGGTAAACATTGCACACAACAGGCACTTAATATTTCATATTGGGCCACAATAAATTCCACCAGATTAGCACACCTGTTAACATATCATATTACCATAGTGAAGAGCAGTTGAAATATAAGTCAGTCTTTTAAATGGCCTTGAAGACTGGCGGTCAGGAAGTGGTACGTGCCCTGAAGGTGCTGATGGCAAACTATGGGCTAATTTTGGGCTTCCAGGTCAAGCTGAGATGCCACACAGAGCCCTATCTAGAGACTCAGAATCAGCTGACACAAGAAACATTCACCCTTTCTAAGCGAATTCCCACTTCACTTTCTTACTCCACAAGAATTTATTTGGTGCTTGCTCTACTTGCACACCCTCTCAGGCATCTGAGATGATTCAACAACCATTAGCCAGAGACCAAGATGGCGACAGACAAATGTGAGCATGGGGGAGGGAGTTAGGAGGAAAGTAGAGCTCTGTCTGAGAAACCAGGCAATTTAGCAAGATCCTGTCTCAAAAAGGTCCAGGAGATGGGAAAGGGGTAGCTAGGGGCTGGAGATGTAGCTTAGGCCCTGTACCAAAGAAAGAAGAAATAGTGAGAACAAAAGATGGTAAGAAGGGATAGCAAGCAGTTGAAGAGAAGGAAGGACCAAGGCCAAGGTCCAAGAGATGAGTCAGGTTGGGGAAAACATACATAGCAAGTGCTGCTGTCATGCTGTAGGTAACAGGGATTAAGATCTAACCCACAGGTTTCACAGCATGGAAGCCAGTGATGATATGAGTAGCCATACCTAAACACTCGACCCAAAAAGAACTTCGACATGTGCACTAAATAACTGTTTTCACATTTGTTGCAGAGACAGGGCAACCTCTATCTTAAACCCTAGAAAACTACACACTATAAGAGGTATCAGAGACTGACTGGACAACAGAAGCCCAAATAAGCCAGGTGTGGTGGTGCATGCCTGTAATTCCAGCACTTGGGAGGCTGAGACAGGCAGACTGCAACAAGTTTGAGGCCAGCCTGAGCTACACAATGAGTTCAAGGACAGTCTGAACTGCATAGTGAGATGCCATCTTAAAAGAAAAGAAAAGAAAAGAAAAGAAAAGAAAAGAAAAGAAAAGAAAAGAAAAGAAAAAGAAGTGCAGGAAATCTGGAACCTGTTCCACTTGGTCTCCAAGATGCTAAAGGCACTCTACAGGCACCCCAGAAGAAAGAGGCTTCCACATGGTAACTACAATCTGATCATCAGGGTGCTGACAGGGATCTCCTGCAGCTGCATGGTCACCTGCTTCTGTAAAGCACTATTTTGGCCTGGACCTTCAAGAGAGGAACTTAATTGACTTCTGCCTAATTTCATCTATTTTCTGAGCAAATATTTGACCATGGTTAGGAAAAGCAAGGCAACTCCTATGGAGGGCAAGTGCAGACAGGAGAGTCCAGTGTTCCAGAATTTACATGGTATGACTATTACTTACCTTCCACAATGAGAAATGGCACAGATTTGGATCCTTTTGCAAACTCTGTGAATGAAGACCAAAACTTCCATACAGACACCCCAAACCAATTTTTAATTTGCAGCTGTTAGATTATTTTCCTCTCAACATAAGATTCATGTACAACCTGGACACTATATTTCAATAATATATATTTTGCAAATTTAAAGTTTTGATAATAGGCAAAGAAAAATTTTAAAAACATATAGTTTTAATTATTAAATTTATTGTTAGATTTTCTATGTCTAACTGATTACAAAAGTGGATCGATAAACTCTCATGCCAATTAAATTACGTGACAAGTTTGCATCATCATTAAATGGCTCCAACTTATCTTTTGTCTTCAAAAAATCATTAGCTTTTCAATTACAATTTCATTCTTACTAATGTTCTGTGAAGTAGGTTATATGCATTACAGATACAGAGCAATTAAAGTCTGATGCACTTTAAGAGATGGCCAATACAGAACACAAGCTGTTTACAAAATATCTTCTAGCATTAAAAAACATCAAGACACATAAAATGCTGTATTAAAAAAAAAGGTTTAACTGATTTTAAAATTTTGACTATATTGGGAAATTACTACCCACTTCTGTTTCAAATAATGTATATTAGTTACCAGTCCACAGAAATGCTGTGACAGCAGAATCTTTCTAAGGGAATGTATTTGCTCCACTTTCAGCCCCCTCCAGGTCTGATGAGCTGGCCACTGTCACTCTTTCAGAGTTGAAAGGTGATGGTGTGCACATGCCACTCACATGTGCACCTTACTGCTATTGCTAACCAATATTACTTCTATTTTAGACTGGAGATGTTTTACTTTACATACTTAAGAGTCACTTATTTTACTCCACGTACTTACTGTTTTCACTACTCTTCATTTCTTTCTTATTGCTGACATCATCTGAGATAATTTTCTATCTGCTTGAAGATCATCCTTTGATATTTATTGTCTTAAATTGATGAGTCTGCAAGTGACAACTCTATGGCTTTATTTTCATAAAAATTCTTACCTCAATCTCAATTTCATTCTTAAAAGGTGTTTCTGCTGGATATAGATTTTCATAGCTTTTTATTGTTGTCATTGTTTGTTTTAGTTTTTTGAGATAGAGTCTCATTATATATCAGGAGCTGGCCTTGAACTCACTATGTAGCCTAGACTGACCTCAAACTTGCAGTGATCCTCCTCCCTTAGCCTCCGGAGTGCTAGGATTACAGGTACATTCCACCATGCCCAGCTACATTTTCATGTCCTTTGAGACACTGAGGATACCATTTCGATGTTCCTTGTTTGTCTGGTTTTTTTCGGATTCTGCTGGAATCTAAACTACCCATTTAATTGTTGCTCCATTTATTTTTTTCCTCATGGCAACTTTAAAAATTTCTACTGTCTATAATTTTCACAGTATTACTATGATCTGTCTGAGTATGATTTTTCTTTTGTTTAAAATTCTGCTAGATATTCTATGAGATTCCTAACCATGAATTGAGGTCTTTTATAACTTTGAGTTGGTGACTTATCCTATCTTTAAAAATGGCTTCTGACCCTCTCCCTCTGCTTCTTCTCAGGCTCCCATTACATAAACATTAAACTATACATCCTCTGTGACTCACCTTCACTACCCTCCCTTATGTTGCTGCAAGCTTCATTTTAGTACTTTCTTTGGCCTACCTGTTTCATCATTAGCTCTGCTTTTACTTCTGTAGTTTCCAGTAAATGTCACTAGTAAAATCTTTGTTTCTCCTTTAAAAAATGGAGGTACCATCATCCAATGCTAACTACATGAAGGTATAGATGAGATACCAGTTGCAGAATACCCTGCTTGCTATACAAGGACTACCCAAGAGAGTGAAGTTCTTTTCCTGTGTCTTGCCCTTAGAGCAGGTTGTGTAAGATTTCACAAAACCTAGCTTCAAGCTCTTATATCTGCAGCCCACCTGAATATGTGACAGTGGTGGCCTCCCTGACTGGAATCACTGCCACCCTGACTGGATGCATAGCCTGCCCCTCTGACCTGTCCCTTCTCTGAGTATACAGTTCAGGTAAAGGTACTCGTTCTAGAGCCAAGATGTTATATGCAAGTCCTATGCCTGTCTCTTCCAGGTTTGAGATCTTAAGTTCCTAAACTTCTCTGTGCCTCAGTTTCCCACCTGTAATATGGGAAACAAGAACAGCATTCACTTCCCAGATTCCATTCTTCCTAAGCATTTGAGACAGTGTTGTAACAGTCAATGTAGATTATGATTCCCTAACACAACTGATGGCAGAATGGTCTCCAAACATGTCCTTGGCTGTTGCCAGAATACAAAGGCAAAGCCAGAATAGCTATCAGTCCAGAAAGGGTCTCCATCTCTACAAGCAGAGGCAAAGTGTCACTCCAGACCACTTTTAAACTCTCCATTGGAAGTCTGAAATGCCTCCCCTAGTACCCAGGACAGACCACCACCACCAAGAACATTAATCGGTCACTGACCACTGCCCTAACCAGAAAGAGACCCAGGCCCTTCCAGCAGACAAAGGGGCTCTACAGTGCTCTATCTATCCTGTCTGGGATGGAGAGAGGAACATAGCAGAGGCTTTTTGTGCTTCCAATCACTCAAAAAAGGCCTCTTTTTCACCTCTCTTCTGAGGCTAAGTCATATAGAAACCTTACGGGAAAAATGTCCAAAACTAGCTACCTTCCACTAATGGCCTTGTTATAAATTAGACCTTACTGACAAAGATCAAGGAAAAGTGACACCCATCAAGCGATCCTGCTTTTTGCACTTTCTATGAGCCAGCACCACCATCCTGACCTCAGAAGTATCTATCATTCTTCTTATTTAAAAAAAAAAAAAAAGACACTGCCAGTGTATCAGTTTCCAGAAGACAAAGAGCAGGGGTGATGTGGAGGAGAAAAAAGCCAACATACAGCCTGCTAATGGGGTGTTATAACAATGAGAGGAACACTGCTGCAGGGCTCTCCCGGCTGGTAGGGATGGCATTCACATGAACTAAGACACGAGGGTGGCATGTTGGAGGGCCCCAACAGCTTCCTTGCTTACTGGTCAAGGTCTTATAGATGACTTACAATAACTTGTGGCAGACAAAGGGGTAGACAGCCTAATGTCACTGAATACCAAAGCCGGGGCACAAGACAGCTACAGGGAGGGGAGATGGGAAGCACAGCAGAACACCAAACTTTAGTGAAGGCCAGAGGTAAAGAGATTTCCTGGGAAGAGGGTTGTGACCCTAGGGGTTTCCTAAAGACATTGCTAAGATGCCAGTGAAGGAAGCAGAAGAAAGGGATGGAACAAGACATGTAGAGACCAAAGAGGTAGCAGATGGCCAGTGAGGTCTGGGCCCCTGCTGGTGACTGGCACAGACAGTGAAAGAAGTCAGGACATCAAAAGTGATAGAGGCAGGAATCTGCTGCCAGAGAGCAAACCTAGAAACCAGGGCATGGTATAAGCTCTGAATGCAATCAGAACAACTAAACTGGTGGGATACATGTTCTACCCACATTAGGAGCTTAAATACACAAATATGACCCAAAGACACCAAGGTCTCCACAAACTAATGAAATGCAAATGTATAAACAATGATGAAGAAAAACTAGAGAAGAAAGTGGTAAAAAGTATTCTACAACTCAAAATCAAAATTCAAGTAATGAAATCATAACCATATGCTCCTAAATTTCACTGCAAGTTATGAGTCAAAAAGATCATGTGGACCACTTCTACCTCCTCCTTTCTCCAAAGCATATACAGAGCAGATATTCAGTGAAGAGCAACATGTGGTCCGGTATCTGCAGAGCTCCACCAGTTTGCTGTCATTAATACTGTTCTGTGAACACATGCAACATACTGGCCATAATTCTCCAACTGCTCTCAAGGACAGGCTGGGTTCTACTGAAGCATTACCATCAGTCCCACAGGGTCTGCTCTTTGACTCATTAGTTTGTTTTATTAAATGAGAACTAGAGCTCCCCTCCTTCATGCAAAGATGTGCCAAAAAGTCTGAAGTTGCAAGGTGAAGAATAAAGTGTACATACACTCTCTCATTACAAAAGGAAAAAACTATGGCAGGGACACAGTACATACTGTCCTCACTAGACTACTTACCAGTCACTTGCTAGACAGTCACTTGCTATGTACTGCCTTTCTGTGCCTTAGGCTTTCCAACTATATTCTGGGGATACAGCCAAGTTTCTACAGCAATGTTTGGCAGGTGAAACATGCTCAGTACAAGCTGGCAGCCAGGGGTCATGTGTCAGAACACAGTGATACTTAGATAAGGCCACAGAAGTCAACCAACCACAAGTGCTATCAATAAGGGCCGCAAGCACTGAGCTGTTCAAAGCATAAGTAAAATGGGCAACAAGCTCTTACATCCTACTGAAGAGAAAAAAGAATGTCAGGAGAAATGATAAGCCCTTCTAATACTCCCTGTGCACATTCACATCTGACTTGAGAAATATCAGTATTCTTTCGTTTCCCTGATCACACTTTAATTAAATCTCTAGCCTACCATTTAAAATAAGGCCATTATGGAGAGTGACCAAGAATTTCATTATTCCCTGTTGAGTATAAAATCAATCACTTAAGATTTTATGACGTAACCTCTGAAGAGTTTGAAGCTGAAAGATTTGATGGCTCTGATTTTAGCCAAAAAGAATCTGTCAGACACACCACTTCTGAGGCAGAAATCACCCACTCTGTTTCCATGTTTTCTTCTAGTAGCAGCTCAACAAGCTTCAGCTTTGCATGATGATCATAACAAAGCTTAAGAAAGTATAGAAAGGCAAAGAGCTATCACACACCATGGCAGAAGTATGAAACTCGCATACCGAAGGACTGAAGAAACTTAAACCTGAGATTTCCCTTGAAATTTTAAAAACAAGACATTAGGCATGCTACAGCGTCTGTCTCGGGAAGGCACCACCCATAATGAGTGCCCTTGGGCTATCCTCCTGCACAGGCCTCTGAACACCACTGCACACTCTCACTGTTGTACCCCTACAGACATGAAAGAGGAAAAAAAAAACTCACTAAGAAACTTTGTTCGATGTTAACTACAAATAAGAAACAATAATAAATACTTACAGAAGTTACACCTGAAAAATCTCCACTGCAACTTACATTCAATGTACTTAGCAAAAAGGTCAAAGCTCCAGAATGTGCTGGATAAATAAATGCTGGTAAGGTGGATGAATCACTGGAGAACTGGCGCATGGCAGCGAATGAATAAACTGCAAATGCATCCCAAACCCCATTATTTTCCCTTTTCCAGGAGCCCAAGATTCATGTCCTCGCATGCCGCCAGTTCATTACTGAGAACTACCATCCCTCTTCCGGCGCACGCCAGGCAGAGCACGCGGCCCCTCGAGGACCCTTTAATGTTTAATTCCCCATCATCCGCTCCACTGAACAGCTTAATCTCTGCTTGTATGATCAATACTATATCAGTGTAAATTAAAATGACAATTTTAAAGTAATTAAGCCTGTTAATGCTCGATTCAAATGTCATTATTTGCACAGGGGATTGAGGAGAAATCACATCGTGTCTGGGGTGACAGCAAGACATCTACGCCTCCTCATCCCTGCTTCGTGGTGCCACTGGAGGCTTTAGCAAAGCGGATTAACTTCTGCCTTGCCCTGCCAGGGTGCCTATCCAATTTCTAAAGAGGATAATGCAATTTGATGAATTTAATTCCAGCTACAAACTCAATTATTGTGATAATAGATGAAAACTGGGAGGAGACTAACAAGACCCATGTTTTTACAAATACAAGTACCTCCACAATGGAACACAACAGTAATGGCTTGATTTGATTTGCTCTTTCTCTTTTGAAAACCCTTTAAATAATTACGATGGTTGGAAGGACAGTCAACATTTATTAAACAGCCTAGCTATAACCCAAAAGGGACTGTGGCTTAGACAATTCTGGTTACAAAGGAAGCCTTTGCTGTCCTGAGTATGTACAGCAGCATTTATGAGACAAGCTCAATTGCAGCATTATATTATTGGACTCATAAATAGATATATAAAACTCGCCAGTCACAAACGAAACCTGCCTTGTCCAATGCTAACTGCTTGGGCCCTAGCTCAGAAAGCAGCAGTCAAACATCTTTTTTCTGAGTAGCAGTGGTATAAGCTGGGGTAGGGTCGGGGGTGTTTAATACAAAGAAAATTAAGAGAAAAAAAATCACCTGTACCCTGTTGTGACTCCTAGAACACTGAGTGTACCAGAGGCATCAGATCGCCTCCGAAGCTCTCCACACAGTCATTCTCTCTGTTCGAGGGGTGGGAGCTGCATAGCACATACTGGGGACTGCTT
Source organism: Hydrochoerus hydrochaeris (assembly GCA_004027455.1). Classification (NCBI taxonomy): domain Eukaryota; kingdom Metazoa; phylum Chordata; class Mammalia; order Rodentia; family Hydrochaeridae; genus Hydrochoerus; species Hydrochoerus hydrochaeris. The sequence goes on along the minus strand of PVLA01006621.1, from coordinate 5,037 downwards.
CGCGGACAGCTACAATTGCCAGGCTTCATTCATTAAATCAGCAATAAAAATTGACAACCAAACATTAATTTCAAGATGAAGAGCAAAGTGTAACAATTTCCGTTTGAAAGATGTTCAAGCACTGTGTGGTCAATCTTTCAGGGCTTTCTCAGACAATTCCACCTCCTCCAGCAGGAACCAAAGGGAAAGGAAGCCAGCACAAGGGCCCTGCCTCTGGCTCACACCCCTTGCATCCATCTGTGTCAGGTCTGATAGCCACTTTGTCTGCTCTCAAACCCATAATGTGTACTTTTTTTAATTAATTAAGTTTATTGGTACATTTTAGGTATTCACGGTGACCACATTTATCATAGGGAATTTGTACCTCTACATGATATAACTTTATTTTCTTTCCCATTCCCCTACCCTCTCTTTAACCCTCATCCCCTCCTTATTTACAAAATTTTTGTTTACATTTTTTTCCTTCTTTTCCCTTCTTTTCTTCCTCCCATCCCTTGCCTAGTCCCCTTTCCCATTTGGATATTTTTTTTCCTATTTCATATCTATCATACATGTATACTGTGCTTCTCTAAATTTCAAATTTCCATTACAAACGGAAGCTTACAGTTGTCATTTCTTTGCCATATCACCTGTAGAGTGGAAAAGATCTATCTCTTCCCTCTTCTTTGTATATAAGAAACTCACACTTCCTTGTTTCTCCTGGATGGCAAAAAATCAGATTTAACACCTATAAAACTGAGTAATATGTTCAAACAGATTTACCTATTTAGTAGTCTAAACATAAGTATCTCTGAGTATAAGATGAGAAACTAGAGAGGAATAAGCAATACATTAAAATAATTATAATGTGAGAAAAAAACTGTCAGAAAATCGAGGCATAAACTTATTTGACTTTAAGACAAATATAAGGGAATAACAGAGTTATGATGCTCTGCCTTTTTAACCAGGGGGGGAAAAAATCACTGTGAGATAAATCCCCTAAAATCCCACTATTTTCCTTTATAATAATTTAAAAAATCAAGTCTTTTCCCAAAAGAAAATAGACAGAATTGAAGGAAAACGTGGAATAAAAGGGTTTGGGGGGGAGGTGTTTTCATGACTCTGAGAGGTGGTTTCCTGTGTTAATGGCTGTATTACAACAGCAGCTGATGTGGTAATATTTAGGAAGGCACCTTTTGGGTGGAAGTGAACTGCTTAGAGGTATTACTCTTTAGTAAGAACACAAGACATCTATGGAGGTGATGAGGTGCAGATATTCCAGCCTGGGAAGAAAATGCTGTGTTAGGCACTTCTCCTGCAGCTGCACAGGATGGATGTTAGCAACACCGGTGCAGACAGTTCCAAGCAGGGAGGGACCGCCTATTTGGCCTATTTGGCCCCTCTTACAAGGACATAGAGAGCTCCCTACAGACAAGATCCCATTAATGTTAGGAAGTCTCAAACGGCATTAACCACAGAATAGGGCACAGAGACCACAGCCACATGCTATTGCCTCCTGAGTTTGTTTTCATACTCTCCATTGCAAACATGACTATGCTTAAAGGCTAATAGACAAATCTTAAAACGATGATGATGACCAAAAAGAGTAATGACCACACTGCAATTATAGCACACAGTAGGCCCTGACCACACTGCTGAATAGCCAGGCACCTCCCAATGAACAGCTGCATCTCCTTCTTAGGCTGTGACCATGGATGTGTTCAGAGAAACAGACCAGTGTGCAACTGATACCAGGCCAGATGGTGAGGCTCCTAAGACTCTAGTCAACAGATCATCTAAACCTCCTCTATGCTGGGAGCTGGACTACTGACACAGAAGCTGTACTACTCTGGTGATGACACAGGGACTTAACCATTGGTGCTGTGCAAGTATGCACACATGTAGGTCCTGCAACTTGCCCAATCACAGGAAAACACCGGGATCATCAGAAAAGAAAACATGGTCCACTTGAAAGGACACTGGTGAAAAAACAGGCAGCAGCCAGCATGCCGCTCTTGTAAGTGGCCATGGCCTGGCAAGCCGTGGCTGCCCCAGGGCGAGAACCATATCAGCATTTCCTGAGACCCGTGACATGCCATGTTGGACCTTGGGGTGCTGGGAAAATGGGCAGCCAGCTCACCCCTCTGGTGGATGGCTGTAAGCCTACTGGGGCGCAGGCTAAGAATCAAACATCCATCTACCTCCTCCCCCAGCAAGTGAGAGCCAGAGATCTGAGCATGTCTTACGAGTTTGACTATAGGCAATATAGCAAATAAGGGGGATTTTCTTCTGCTATCTCTTTGAAGGCAAATATTTTTATCTCTGTTTTGCTCTATTCTGATCAATGATATTGCTCTATTCAATATCCTGTTTTTATAATTTCGGTATTTCCTTCAGTATTGCTCTACATGATTGAAGGAACAACTATTGTGAAGAAAACCAGATATACTATTGTACTTACTGCTGTTATCCCGGTAACCTACTCTGAGGTTCTGTACCAATTTCACTGCACTGCCTCAGTTGGCTATGTCCTGTTTTGTTCTGCTGTATTTTACTACCTTCAAAATAAAATAAATAAATAAAATAAAAAATAATAAGAAAAAATTTTAAAAAGTAAATAACAACAAAACAGATCAGTAAGGTACTGACCAACCTGAACCATGATATAACTAAACAGCTAATGGACTTAAAAAACAAAAGGAGGAAAAGAAAGTGTTCTAAAGGATATAACTGCATGTACATTTAAGTGTGTAGGAGTGATAACCATGTTGCTAAGTTTTTGTTGGATCATTGAACAGAACTGTTTGCAGCCTCACTGTTTGAATGTCCACTTTGTATGTTTTATTTTTGTAACTTGAACAACTACATCCAAGAAGACAATATGTAATGTATCAACTAGTGATTTCTTACTGTTTATTTTTTTTTGAAATTCTGTATTGTGTCTACCCTTTTTTTCTGTTTTGCTTTTTCCCCCCTCTTTAAATAAAATTTTTAAAAAATTAAAAAATAAAAAATAAAAAGAAAGGACACTGGTCCACTTGAAAACAGATGATAGGACAGCAGGCCCTGGGAACATTCACCAGGCATAACACTCACCGGGCAAATCAGTTCTTCCCTTGCAGCCCACTTCCAGTGGTGTCAGTTCAGCCTATGAATTAGCCTCAGCAAGGCTGAGGACTCAGGTCACAGGCTCCTGTATCTGAAGGTAACCTGGTTGGTTGCTGGATTAGAATGCTTGATCTCTATCAGAAGTATAGAAGCCACCCTGTAAAGCCTTGGTATGGGTGAGGCAAAATTACAGGTTCACCAGAACTCCACAGAAAATACTGTCTAGGCAAGGATGGAGCAGCTGAAATGGACTCTAGACTTGAGGCCAAATGAATAGAATGAGCAGTTAAACAATGAACTGTTCAGGATTTTTTTTTTATCGTGTGTGTGTGTGTGTGTGTGTGTGTGTTCACTGCTTCAGTGATTTCCTGTCAAAAAATGCTAACAAGCATGAAAGTCCTTAAGAGCTTTACAATCTTTCAGTTTGTTCACCAATACATTTCCCACTGTGTATTTGTTTCCCAGGCTCCTGTGACATGGCTCTCGATCATGCCTGTCTGCTGCCTGATGGATCAGCCACCACTGGGCACCTGGGCCGGCCTTTGGTAAAGAGTATGTTACAAATTTCCCACCAGAGAGCACAACATGAGGGACAGAAGGATGGCTGCATAAGGTCCTAGATAGCAAGGCTGGCCTGGAAAAATAGGGTCAGGGAACCCCAGGCCCGGGCTGCGGCAACCACACTGTCCTCCTGTCTACAGCCAAGGCCCCTGACTCTCAGTTCACTGGCACAGCCACCTCATGCCCAGTGGCCTCACAGTCTGTAGTGTATAAGGGAAAGCCAAGACAAATCAGCTGCCAGAAGGGCTGTGAGCAAAATGGACATGTGACCTGTCTTCATTTCTCCCGAGATTACATGCAGAAATAGTGTAAGCCAAGAGGTGAGGACAACCTGGGGGAATGGGCAAGGTCAAAAGGCATGGGATGATAATTAGCCAAAGTGTATATGGAGACACATCCCTGTTCATGGGGTTACTAGGCCCCGTGTTTCCTCCTAGGCCTTTTTTCCTGTGCCCTCTCTTCACAGCATACCCTCTGGCACCCAAGTACAGGTAGGGGTATGAAACACAAGTCTGGTGAAAATCTTCACACCTTTTGTAACAGATGGGTTCACCCTATCCTGGAGCACAGCCTAGGAAGGAATCAAGATTCCAGACATGCAAATAGTTTTCTTTATGAACAGATGGGGACATGATAGTCCATAACAGGCCACCAGTAAACCAGGCTGTCAGCTTGGCAGGTGGCTCCCAGACAGGAGCATAGGCAGGGCTGCCAACAGCTGTTAGACAGAACCCCACATTCAGGCCAAAATGTGGGTCCTGGCTGCACACACAAATGCATGTTACATGCCCAGCTTCCTGGGCAGACACCTGCAGGACAGGTATGTACCTCTAAGCTCAAAGCTTACAATGACAGAAAAAGAAGGAAAACACAGAACCTTAAGAGCAAAAATGGGCCAGAGGAAGACACTCGTTAGTGCACTGGGGACCTATGATAGCAGACCTACTCAAGATGACTCAACCATGTGGAAAGGGCATATAATTCATATTCAACCCAATGGGTGACTATAAACCAGAAACTCCAGCCTGCCCAGAGCAAGGAGCAAATATGAGCTAACATCAACCAAGCTACTTCCATTGGGTGGGAATAATGTCACAATCCAAATCAATATAGTCTTACCTGACCCTAAAGAATGTCTTTTCAAAATTTTAACCAGCAACCCCTCAGACAAAGGACTTGTGTCCAGAATATATAAAGAATTGAAAAACATCAAGCCCCCAAATTCAAAGACCCTCTCCCAAAATGGGCATCTGAGATGAACACACAGTTCTCAGAGAAAGATATACAAATGGCAAATAAATACATGAAGAAATGTTCACCATCACTGGTCATTCGAGAAATGCAAATTAAAACAGCACTGAGATTCCACCTTACTCCGGAAAGAATAGC